>JBBBDQ010000190.1:15945000-16020000 GCA_037127315.1 Ascarosepion bandense
TCTATAGGTAACGCACACACACACACACACACACACACACACACACACACACACACACACACACACACACACACAAAGTTACATTTATAAATCAGTTTAGATTACCCTCGGATATGACTGATTTTTCCCATTCCTCCCCTCTCGAATTGAGCGGTAAATAGTGTCAACATCGTATAAAGGTTCTTTTTAAACCTTTATGTTAATAATAGTTAGCTGTCTTGCCTCGGGTAGTTCATGTCAGTGCTCTTTATTTTTGATTTTGACAAATAATTTATTATTTAAGCTGCCACAAATGCACAAAGAAGCAGAATAAAGGCTATACGAGACGTTGGGTGGACGCTTAGAAGGATTTTAGCTGACATAGAATGTTCCCCAAATACATTGAAATTCACCCTGGATAGAGAAAAAGAAACTTGGTACTATGAAACAAAGAAAAAGGAATGGATCGCCAAGGAGACTCTATGATATAAAGCTAAATATCTACGATTATCTAGCTTGAGAACCGGAAGAAGACAGTCTGTGAATTAAGGGACGAGTGCAACAAACTGCTTCCTAAAAATGAACAGGTTTGTAGGTCCACAATTAGTATAAGCTTTTGTTAAAATGGATTGTATGGGAGAGTAGAGGTTAGGAAACAATTGTTGCGTAAATTAAACGTAAGAAAGAGCTTAGAATTTGCAAAACAACACAAGGATTGGACGGTAGATCATTGGACGAAAGTACTCTGGACAGACGAGTCAAAATTTGAAAATTTTGGCTCTAAAAAAAGATATTATGTTAGGCAGAGATCAAATGAAAGGTACCTTGCAAAATGCATTGGGCCAACAATGAAGCATGGAGGTGGAAATATTCTTGTTTAAGGATACTTTAGTGATCAGGGAGTTGGAGACCTGAAGAAAATTGATAGAAAGATAGATAAAAAATGTATCAATAGATTTTATCCACCAAGGTTTCGCATCTGGGATACGTTTAATAGAACGAGGAATTTTTTTATCAACAAGACAAATATCCTAAATATACTTCAAAACTTTGTAAGAAGTATTTAGCTAGAAAGGAAGAGGAAGGAAGGCTTCAGAATTTGAAATGGCCACACAAAGATTTGATCACAAAATCCTGCTGTGCTGTTAAGACGAATAAAAACATATTTCAAGGAAATTAACCCTTTCCTGTTCCAAAAGAGAGTACCTCATTTTTCACCTCTGAAAGTGGGTCCACGCGAGTCACGTGATCAACGCGACATTCAGACGTGAGACGTGCGGCTCAACAGAATTGGAATATGGCGGTCAATGGTTATGAACCCATGTATATTCTCCTGCCCTAATGGTTATGACACACAACCCAGTACATTAGGATTGATTCTGGATGTATCTATATTGTAATGTTCTCTGTGCAAAATAAATATATATTTCCAGTCAATCGTGAGTAAATATCTACTTTTCTATCATGCATTTTCTCCGCTGCAACATCCACACACATATTCGTCCACGGACCATGAATTATACGGTAAATTAAGGCATTTTAGTTATGAGACAAACACCCCGTACATAACAACTGGCGACGAGTAATTTGACTTAAAATTGAAAAATATAAAATAATTTATTAACGATTCATTTTGATTTTAAACTGTCAAACACAAAACCAAAAAAAATGTCTATTTTTGCAGAAGTTCTGAAACAAGTTTTGTCACAACAGCAAGAACAGTTTGAAAGAGCTCAACTGAATTTAATAACAACTTGAACCCAACAATTTCAGTTCCAAGACACCGGTAATTCATCTAGTGTCGATCTTTTGAATACAATTTCAGAATTTACGTACGACGCGGAAAACGGCTACACATTTGATTCATGGTTTTGCGATGGAAAGACACTTTTCACCACAAATTTCCAAACAAAGACGATGATTGGAAAGAACGGTTACTAAAGGAAATTAGGTACAAAAAAAAAACTAATGGTTCCTGAATTTTATTTTACCCAAACGACCTTGCAATTTGTCCTTCACCGAGACCATTACAAATTTAACGGACATTTTCGTATAAGAACAATCTCTGTTCAACGTCCGTTACAACTGTTTCAAATTAGCCAAAAACCAGTCAGACGATTTCGGCATCGACGGTGGTCGTGTGATTCGCGAGTGTGAGAGATTTCAACATCAGACGCTCACAGAAAACCAGTTCAAATGTTTAATATTCATAGCAGGTCTACAATCAACACACGATTTGGAAATACGTTCCCGCCTACTAGGAAAGCTTGAAACTTACATAAACATAACAGTCCAGGATTTGACAACAGAATGCAACATGTTGTTAAATTTAAGAAAAAACAACATGCTGGTTCAACAACAATCCACCTTACCTTCTCATCCTTTTCTAGTTAGCCAAATTAATTCGAATGACAAACCTAATAAAAAAAAGAAAATTAGACAGTCCGCATGCTGGTCTTGTGGTGAATGGCACAATGAACGCTTTTGTCCATTGAAAAAAACAAGTGCCAGGTGTGCCTTCAACGTGGCCACAAAGAAAAGTTTTATCATCCTCCAACAGCAAAATCTGCTGATCATCAAACTAAGTCTGCTCATGGAACTGACAAAAAATGAAGCAGAAGGAGAAAACACATTCAGTGTCCGCTCCCTTCAAAATTGACTTCAAATACCACAGGAAATACATTAGTGTTGGTCGGTGCGTTTTTCAAGTTCGTTTTCAATTCGACACGGCCTCAGATATCGCCCTCATCTCACGGAACACGTGGACAAAAACTGGCAACCCTGATCTACCTGATACAAACCTCATTGATCAGAGCGCATCGGGAAATGACATTCAACTCAATGGTGAACGAAATTGTTCTGTTTCTTTTCGTGATAACATTTCACTGGAACATGTTACGTGACAAATACAGGTCTACATCTGATGGGCTTATACTGGATTGAAGAACTTGATCTCTTCACTGTTCCATTGAAATCTGTTTTCAACAGATTTTCTCTCAAGTCAGTTCAAGACATTGAAAAGTTTTTACTCAGAAACTTTAGTCTAAGTTTAGTGATGTTTTTCGAGAGGATCATGAGTGTTGCACGAAACTTCAAGTTGAAAGCAGATAGCAAGCCAATATTTAGGATCAAACGCCCTGTCTGTTTCGCAGCTCTCAACATAGTCGAAAAGAAACTGAATTGCCTCCATGAAGCTGGAGTAATTGAGCCAACAAACTACCCCAGATGGGCTGCTACTTTTGTTGTAGTCAGGAAAACAAATGGCAAATTCCGCATCTGTGCCGATTATTCCACAGGATTCAATAATGCGCTGGATACACACCAATATCCCCTGACAATAACTGATGACCTTATTGCCAAGTTAAATAGTGGAATCTCTTTTGCAAAAATTGATTTTTCAGATGCATTTCTGCAAATGGAAATTGATGAGGACTCCAAGGAACACCTTACAATCAACATCAACAAGGGTATATTTAGATATAATCGTTTTCCATTTGGAGTCAAACCAGTACCAGCTATATTCCTCAGACTATGGACGCCATGATCACATGTATAACCGGATCCACCGCATTCATCGACGACATCATCGTCGCAGACACATCCCAGGATTAATTTTACAACGACTAATCTCCGTATTCGAACGTATTCAACAATATGGTTTTTGTGTACGAGTGGAAAAAATGTCAATTTTACCGGATGTCGACAAAATATCTTGGATTTATTTTTGATAAAACTGGCCGACGACCGGACCCTGAGAACATTTCAACCATCAAAAATATGTCAGCTCCAACAAATATCAAAACTCTACGTCCTTTTCTTGGGTTAGTAAGCCACTACAGTTCATTTTTGCCAGAGTTCCATCGGATCCGGTCTCCTCTGAATCAACTTCTTAAAAAAGAGGTTACATGGAAATGGTCACAAGAATGCAAAGCACACACACACACACACACACACACACACACACACATTCGTCCACGGACCGTGAATTATAATGTAAATTAAGGCATTTTAGTTAAGAGGCAAACACCCCGTTCATAACATGAACATATTTGGGATATTTTAGATAAAAAATTGATAAATCTAATGTTATTTTGCAAGACTCACTTGGGAACAAATACAAGATGTTTGGCGAAAGATACCATTAGATACATTGAAGAAGCCTGTGATGTCAATACCTAACAGAATGAAGGCTGTGATCAAAGGAAAACGCTATAATACTAAATATTAAATATTTATTCTGTAGCAAGTATTTTTTCTTTTTAAAGCATTTGTTGCGGAAGTAAAATAAATTTACTTTAATGTAATTGTTTATTTTCTCTCAGTATACCTCATAAAAGATAAAATAGTTATTGTCCAAATACTTTTGCACAGTACTGTATATATATATATATATATATCTATATCCATATATATATATATATATATATATATATATATATATTTTGTAAAACATCATATTGATATTGTAACGCGGTTAGTCAAGGCACCAGACCATGATGGCTTTGACACAGTAGCTAGTCTTCAAGTCGTCTATTACAACGGCGTTCTTCCTCACCCACGCTGTGAGCTTTGATCCTGAGGAAGGCACGTTGAAATCTTGCTAGCTCTCTCTTTACCACGTTAACCAGACTAGACACGCGCGCACAGTTAGGCTAATAAGAACAGCACCAAAAGTAAATTGAAGAACGCCTGAATGAGTTGCGGAAAAATACTTTATATACAAAAAAAAAAAGAAAAGAAAAGGAATAGAATATAATTATCTTTACAACGGAGCGAAAGTTTTCATTTAAGAGTAATGTTTGTCTTCTCAACATTAATTCCATTTTTTAGTTGATAACGCCTATCACTCTAATCAGGGATTTCAGTTGTGACGATTCAAAAAATCTTATTCAAGCTTTCCAACTGAAGCTTTACGGAAACTGCCAAAAAGGTGTCTTTGTGTTGGCGGAGGTGAATTTGTTTTGACTGCCTTAACTCGGCGTAGCTACACACTGAATTTGACTTTAAATCTTTCTCGGCTCTTTCTGTTTCATAAATCTTCAGGCAGGACTGTATCGGAAGCGCGTTATTTAACTGTAACTAATTTAGGTCGGTCGATGGCAAGTTCCTCTACGTTTCTTTACATCTTAATTGGTCCCAAGTCTGGAGCAAATGCGTGTGTGACTCTGCTCCCGAGTGTCGAGCGAACGAGTGATTTTGGCCCTTAAAGGCCCTATTTTCATACATGTCCCAGAGACTCTTGGTGGGGGCATGACGGACACGGGGTGTCCATGCCTTTCGCTAATTAAATTATCTCCGCCTCCACACTTTGAGGGAGGAGCAATATCATTCACTTAGTTTAACCAATGAAATAACAATGTTTTTTACTAACATCATTTTTTTTTCGTCTTCTTCCCTTTTTTATTGCATCATTTATTTTTCCGACGTTAAATCTGTTCTCAGGAATAATTTTGAGGATTTAACATACCTGACCTCATAAAAAGTTCGTGACAAGCCTAAAACAATATTCCGGCTTACGTTTATATTTTCAGTTTCATCAGCTGCAAAAGCTTCCGCTTTATCTCACACAATTGCCGAAATATGATGACCCCATTTGACCTGTCGCTTAAACCTGTTAAAATGTTTAATCAATTCGCTTTCCAGTAAGTTTCCAAGATTTAAAAAATTTTCAATATACTTTTTTCACAATTTCTTAGCAGCATTCAGATTGCGATCGAAAATTTTATCAACTATTACTGTTATTTTCATCTCCACTCATATTGTAATCTGCAGAATTAATAATATCACTAGTAATATTTTTTTCGCTCCGTCGTACTAAACTTAAGATTACATTTTTTTTCACATACTAAAATAATAGGGTTACATTTTTTCACATACGAAAATAGTGTAATAATATAACTCAATAAATAATTGCTAAATTTTTAGAAATAAACTAGTAATATTTTACCAGTCTTGGATTCTGCTTATGAGAAATATTTTTCCGCGCAGTTTCCTTGGAATATATTTGAAAGTATTTTTTCCCTTTAATACAGTTTCTGTTAATATTAATATTTGAACTTCTTTAATTACTCCTATCACCCTAAACCTGTTTGTACATTTGTTTATAGAAACATTCTTTTACGCATTTTCACACACGAAAAAACATTAATTCACAGACGCGCGTGCGGGCACACACATGCGAATACATTCTTTTCAAAGACGCAATTCAATTTAATTCACACAGATACGCGTGCGAGCAAACACATTAACAACCGCGAGCATGCGCACAAACATATAGGCAAACACGCGGAAAATTCCAAGTAATCATACACACGCACGCAAACAAGCAAGCACTCACAATTAAACATTAAATCTCACACGATCTTTTACACACACGTGTGACAATTCATTAATTCATCTACGCGCGTGATCACTCACATGCACACACACACATATTCACAGACGCACAGAAGCACACACATACGCAAAAACATTAATACACAGATACACACACACGCGTGCTAAAAACCCACACAAACACATTCAAAAATTATCAGACGTGCACTCGCACACACACTCTTGCTTGAACGCAAACACAATTTAGGTACACAGGCGCGCTTTCACACATATACACGCACAAACCCATATTAATTCACAGACGAATGAGCATACTCGCAAGTTCATCATTTTACAGACGCACAGACACACACGTACACAAACACACACACACAGGCGCACACAAACATGCACACACACACACACACACACATATACATATATATATATATATATATATATATATATATATATCGTACAAATCGTTATATATATATATATATATATATATATATATATATATATATATAACGATTTGTACCCACAGAAAGTACTAATAGGTTTAAAAAGAACAGACGTCATATTATTTACACCCGAGGAACCTTTCGGCCAACTCTTATCAAGGGTTCAAGTTGGTTTTAATTTTAATTTTTAAAGCCAACGTGAACCCTTGATAAGAATTGGCCGAAAGGGGTTCCTGTAGTATATATATATATATATATATATATATATATAAAACATTTTTTTTTAGAATATAAGGATATATTTATGTATCTCAGATGAATTTTTTCATATGAATCCATTTCATAGTAACTCAATCTAAACCATTATCTCATTTATTCCTATTTTCGTGTTGTATGTTTCCCAGTATTTATATATAAAAGATGTTCAATTAATTCCTGTTTACTTACATAGATAATTGGAGGTAGACTTTTGTTCTATTTACTCGTTATACATTTTATTACATTATAATTTGCTTAAATTTGACACAGATAAACAAATATGGTGTAGATTTTCAAACACTCCGCATTATCTGCAGTGCAATTATGGCATGCTGTAATCTATCTATCTAGATATCGGCTTTATGCATTTTTATATTTTTACGTTTAAAAATTATTAATTTACATTATAAGCTTTTGTTTACTGAACGAGTGTCTTATGTTTTTTTCCGCCGGATCATTAATGAAATTTTCAAGATTTTGTAATAGAAATGTTCTTTTAAATATTACACAGTCAATGACACAAGAAATTATTTTAATTCCCAGTTCTCTGTCATTAATATACACCCTTCTAATTTTCTACTTTGTCTTATGTTTTTTCCGCCGGATCATTAATCAAATTTTCAAGATTTTGTAATGGAAATGTTCTTTTAAATATTACACAGTCAATGACACGAGAAATTATTTTAATTCCCATTTCTCTGTCATTAATATACACCCTTCTAATTTTCTACTTTGTTTTTGCAAATATTTTTTTCTTTATTTTATTTTCTAACTGAAATACTCCATGGTATTTTATATTGTTTTATTTTTTCATTCATTTTATCCTTCTGCTGAACAAGCTGGCCATTGATGATTGATTCTCGGGGCTGACCTGTGTACATTAACTTTCCAGCTTATATCAAAGTGTTAGCTGAATATGGCATGGTTAAAATGCTCTGATGATAGGCGTATCAACTGCCCAAATAAATTACTATGATAGTAAAATCGAAGAAATTAACTTAACTGATGGTGAAAACGAGTGGGTTTTGTCTAGACAATTTTTTCAGGGACTTGCCAGTTTTAATAGTTTGTTGAATCTGTTACGGATATCTCGAATTTAGATAACTTAAAACTTCGTACCTTTTCTTTTTGTTAGAAGTAGATAAGCTTTCCTATCGTTCGGATTATAATCCTCACCATAGCCTTAAACAGGAATAGATGCTGTTTTTGAAAAAAATTCCTGATTTCTTTACTTACCTCAAGCCAGAATAGTGATAGTCACGAGATTTTTTTTAAACTCGTTGACAGTGGCAATATCGCATTATGCTGATGGTACTGGTTTGACAATTCCCTGGATAATGCTTCCCGGCTGGTGATTAGGAGATCAAGCTCTTGCGTAGCGTCATAAGAGATTACGCTAGTCAAGAGTCGAATAATATTGATGTTCTTGCAGGGCCATACCTTGCATGAAGGGGTGTCCGTGCAACACACATCCAGTAGGGAAGCCCGAGGACAAACTATGTTGCAGTTTTCGCAATTCCTCTTCCCATACATGTTATATTTAACGGCCGATTACTGCTACTACGAGCCTAGATCTCTCCTTATCAATTCACCCACCATGTATAAAAGCAATCAGGAATATAGACTTACCAACTAAACGAAAGATTAATCTAAAGATCTCAGCATTTCTTTCTCCACCAAACTATGGTAATCCTATGAACATTTGCAGTGAGGAACCGTTCCTCTTCGAAAATCCACAGACATCCTAGCTCTCTGTCAAACTATTCTTGACTTAGCACACCCCTCCTCAGCTTTTTTGATTCCTTCTACATTTCTTTCATTAGGAAGGTATGTAATGTCCACATGTATGGCGTGGGAAGTTATGACCGGAAACATATTTCGCTGGATATGGAACACACTCTTTATTCTCCAGAATATACTTATATGTATCTACCTCTTTTTATACTAAACACAGTCAGTTATCACCTCATCCTCTAACTTCCCGTACATATCATGACTATAGAGTGCTAAATATAACTTTTGAAAATATCGACATCCTGACATCCGTTGCAAATATATTTCTATTTGGTGAATTTACTGCCCATTATGCCAGGTGATTTTATACGCTGTCACTCAAACCGTGAAATTCTCAGTCACTCAAACTCTCACGGAATTAGTTTAATATGCCACGCGGTTCAACAGTAACTCTGAAGAGTAAGTTTCTCTTCTACATCTTTTCTTTACCTCTATCCTTGACTGAATCCATGCTATGCCGTTTTGCTCTCTTAGCAATTCTGATCATTCGGTCATGTCTGTAAACTTATTTTTCCGCTCCCAACCAAATCAGCCAATAATAAGGTAACTTTTTGCTACAAATTGCGGATTAAGACTTTTTTCTGTGATTTCTTTTGTGTTACCCATTGTAACGAAGGTCTTAGACTCCCTGATCAAAAATTTGCCTCTGATATTTCCTCCTGGATAAAAACTAACATTGATATTTTCATTCCGGCAATGAATCCCTAGTTTAATCTTGTTAATCTCATCGGTTTTCACCTATATACTCTACTCATATTAGCAACAAGAATCATTTCTTTTAGCTGTACTGGAGTGACAAGTTTGATTAAAATACACTCCTTTTTGCATCTGCCCCTAATGAATTGAAGCGTGTCCTAAATATTGCTGATAGAATGAAAAATCTTATAAGATTTCGTAAGTTCGATTCTACAGATTCAGGCGACTCAGCAAGATTGTGCTAAATAACAGTAATCCCACAATCTCGCGTCCATACAAGCATTTCGAAGTCTTCAGATCTACAGCAGAGAAGGCTGATTGCTTTGTGTGTAAATTCCCTTCCAATCAATTTTAATCGTTTCGAACAACCACAACTGATCTCCCACAAATAACGGAGTCTCTATTGAATGATATGATAATAATCCTGTGTCTGGTTCGGGAAGCATATATGAATTAGGCTCCCAAAAAAACAAGCGGTTGTGTGTTAATCCCAAGCTGTAGTCCTAAAGAAATGTACCCTTCAACCGACTCCTGTTTTCTCTAAGCTCTACAAGTATTGCTACTCTTCTAACTAGTTTCCAGCCTATAAATGCACATCTGTACTTTCTGTTTTTAAGAATGTAGTAAACTCTCTGACCACTTTCACTATCGCCATATTATCTCTTACTGCTTTTCCGCAAAGTATTTGTTGGTTCTAATCACGTAGTTAAGCATTTTATTTCTCACGATCTACTAATAGACAAACAATATAGCTTCCACTTTAGCAGGTCTATTGCTTATAAGCTAATGGCCATCACTGAAAATTTATATCAGCATAATAATGGCAAAGCGCGATGTGTAGCTCTAAATATTTCAAAAGCAGTTGGTAGGGTTTGGGATGTTTTCATTTTACGCAAGGTACAGTACTACGGTCTTACTGGACGATTGTTTGATTGTTCATAGCAAATCTTAAAATGAGGGCCGTTTTGAAAGGTCACATCAAGAGATGATTTCAGATGAACGTGGGTCATTATCAAGAGACTGTACTTTTTCTACACTGTTTTTTGATATTCATCAATGATCATCCTGATGTTATCTATTCCCAGATAGGCATTTATGTAGATAACAGTGCAATTTACTCCTATCTCAATAAGAAATCTTCTAATACTGACAAATTAATTCTGGCGGCTACTCATGAAAAGGACATCCAATCAACTGAGACAGGAAGGATCTTGTAAATATGAAGGCCTCCAAATCAAAACTTTTCTCTTTTAACCACCACAGACAAACTTTCCTGGCAGTCATCCGCTGAATGTAATCTTCTGAAGGAGAACACCCTGCGCATCTTTGAAATCACTTTTTCAACCGATTAGAAGCGGAATGACTCCATCGGATCAATCGCTGCATTTTCTGTTAGGAATGAAGGCTAACTATGTGGTACAAGGAAGTTTTCTCCTCAGAATTCATTTGCATATTTATAAATATACTATTCTTTGTGAATACTGTTGCCATATATAGTCGGGTGCTCCTGCTTTTCATCTCGAAGTTCATGGGAACATTCAAAGATATATCTGTAATGTAATCGATCCGTATTTAGCATCTAGACTTCGGTGACATGATTCTCTTGTTTTTTTTTTCTACAAATATTTCCATGGCAACAACTGTTTTTCCTTGGTAACCTGACCACATGAACTTAAGAGTTTATAGACATAGAATAGCATACAAACTTACAAATAAGGAAAAAATTGTAAATTTGCAGGAGTTGCTAATAATGTTATTAGATTTTTATCTCAGTTAACAGTTCATATATATATAGATTAAGATACACATTTACTTAGGGACAACTATTGCAGACTTGCCTATTAAAATACAAACTTCCGTCTACAAGTAGGAATAACTATATAAAAAGAAAGCATCTGGAAGATTTAGCATAGTAGCAATTATTGTGTTTTGTTAGACAAAATTCATACAAGTCTTACTTTCTCTTTCTTTTTTCAAACCTCATAAACAGTGAAACGCATAAGCATTGGATACATGTTATTTTCTGTTATAACTCTAGTTTATGTTCGCTATTTTGCCTGATATTTTGTAAGTAAGTAATATCTCGTAAAGTTGTTTTAGTTTTATGTGGAAGGAAAATTTAAAACAATGGTTGAATCTATTTTTTTCTGAAAGTTCCAAATTTCCCTATGCAAAAGTATTGGATACATGATACTCTTTTCAAATTTTCTATCAAAACTGTGTATTTTAAAAGACTTTAAATATTCAAATTTTCGATAATATTGGAATGTTATCTCTGCCGAAACAAAGAAGCCCACAATTGCTTAAAACATAGTGCTACTAAACATCTGAGTCTTTGATGTGCATGCTGCAATTCAAGGATTAAAAATGACAAAAACTAAAGAATTATCCAGAGTTATGAGAGTTAGAATTATTGAACGCCACACAGGGGGACAATGTTACTGATACATTCGCAAATAAATGAATCTAACACTAAGTACAGTAGGAAATATCATCAGAAAGTATAAGAAGTATGGCGACGGTACAGTAAAATTTCCAAGAAATAGAAAACCGATAAAATAAATGAGAGGACTTCAAGGTGGATCAGCAGTAATGTGCAAAAAAAAACCTTTCATTACTCGTTCTGAAATTAAAAGTGATCTTGAGGGTGCTGGAATTAATGTAGGTAAGGATACCATTAGCAAAGCTCTATTTCGTACAGGCTTTCATTCAAGATCACCAAGAAAAGTGCCTTTACTGAAAACCAAACATCGTCAAAGACTGATTAAATTTTGTCAAAACATATGAAAAGAAAGGTATGCAGTTTTGGGAAAACATAATCTGGTCGAATGAAAGGAATGTTGAACTATTCGGAAAGAACACAGCGAAAGTGTTTGGCGAATAAAATGGTTCTGTCTTCAACAAGCACAATTTGGGGTGGTTCCATTATGATATGGAGATGCTTTTCATCCAAGGGCACTGGTGAGTTACAAGTTATGCATGATAGAATGAATGGTAGCATGTACAGAGATATTGTACAGAAGAACCTTCAGAAATCTGCAATTTTTTAGGACATGGTTAGCATTTCGTGCTTCAACACGACAATGATCCAAAACATACCGCAAAACTTACAAAGGAATATTTTGAAAATAATGTTCTTAGTACACTCAATTGACCAGGTCAGTCTCCTGGCTTGAATCCAATTGAGAATTTGTGGATAACTTTGAAGGTTAAAATTCATACGCGAAATCTACAAAATATCTTTAATCCAAAGTTCCAAATTGGAAGAATTATGCAAGGAACAATGGGGTAAAATAACGGTGGTTCGATGTGGAAAATTGTGGCCAACTATAGAAAGCGACTGAAAGAAGTGAAAAAAACCAGAGGCTACGCAACAAAATATTAAATTGATATATCCAATACTTTTGCATATGGTAATTTGGAACTTTGGATTAAACCAATTTTTTTAAAAATTTTCCTTCAACATACAACTAAAATAACTTTACGAGATATTAGCTACCAAAGATCAGGCAAAATGGCGAACATAAATTAAAGTTATAAGAAAAAATAACATGTATCCAATACTTATGCATGTAACTGTCGATTTTGAAGGCAATTAATTACCCATTCTGCACAGATAATTTCTCTGGGAAGTTTTAAAAATTGATAATTTAGGTTCTAAAATGTTTTCCACAGAGTTTAATCCATAGCTGCTGATAATCTTCGGCATTTAATATTTTTTCAATAAACCAATGTTCCACCAATATGTAAGGGATGAATGTACAGCGTTCGAATAGTGTATCTCGTTTCTCTATAGAAGAATGAATGCTAAAAATACTAGCATTGCTCTAGAATTCTATCATGCAGTACTGATGTCAGATCGTTTTTGAAACTTCACTTTAGAAAATCTCCCAGTTTTGTCAAAAAAGCCGAACGCTAGAGTTAAATGAATTCAAACGTTCATTCTATCACGCCATCCTGCTGTTTCAGTAATCACTTCATTAGCACTTTTTATATTTTCTTGTTTTGTTTAAAGTTATTTATAACAGGTAAAATTTTATTCGTTACTGAGTGATGTATTGTTTTCTTAAAATATATCATCCATTTCTACGAGAACGCTCTTGGTCAACAACATGATATTGGAAGCCAAATTAATTGTGGTGCTTCCAATTTTTTAGCAAATTGTCATTGTTAGTGAATGACAATCCCGTTTTTGCTTCCAACGTTCATGTTTGGACTGTTCAGAACAATAGGTTTTTCTGCACTCCCATAAATTTATTCATGCATAGAAGCTGTTATTCAATTTAAAATAATATACGCATTTGCATTTTCTGGATATCATGCTTCTAAATTAACATCTCCTTTTTCATTCTTTAAAAAATAATGCATAATATTTTCTGCCATCAATCAGTTTACAGATAAAATTTAATGAGCAATATTTAAGAATAAAGAGGTGTCTTAGTATTAAACTTTTCTTGAGATATTTAATTGACAATCATTTGCTGCTTTGCTAGTTGATAAGTGTTACTAATTTGTTTAGAGGTTTTGTTTTGCTATACTTTTTTTCCTTAGTGATTGTTCTTTAAATTTCTGCGTTTGTGACTTTGATATGAAAGCAGAAGTTGTAATAGTTGTTTGCGTTATTTCTGTGGTTAAAGTTATACACTAGTTCAAAATGCCCCAGAAATTAAAAGAAGATTCCAGAATTTCAGACTACATTTATAATTAGATATGACTTTAGAAATTTCGTGTTAAGGATGACATTTAAAAAATAAACTGAATTAAAGCACACACTAAAATTGAACTTCGGTTATTTTTTGATAAAGGCTTCGTATATAGTATAGCACAATAAATGTAATAAAATATTAAACTGATTTGTGCAACTAGTGTAATTCAATAACACATGTGATAACACAAAAACAAATATATATTTTTCCATATTTCTGAGATAATGCAGTATTTACACTATTTACATTATTCAGAATATTTTTCTCATCTTTGTTGCAATTTGAAATACCTAGAACCTGAAGAAGACCGGAGCGTAAAATGGCCATATATATATATATATATATATATATATATATATATATATATATATATATATATATATATGTATATATATATATATTTCAATGAAGCTAGGACTTTCTAGTGTATATCACGCCAACTCTTTCGGTCCCGAATTAAGGTTGGGGATAAAGAGAAAAAAGGACGGGTTTCGCCTTAGAGAACTCCTGATTTGAATATAAAAGAATTTAGATTCTCCGTCTGAGTATCAAACCAAAGATTCCTTATTTTTATATGGAATCATTATGGCAGATATCTTCTCAGATGTTGGTATCATGTACCAGAAGAATATTCTCCATTTATCTCGTTTTACAGAATTCGAGGAATTCAGAGTATCTATAAAATGTAAGAAAGCTTCTAGATTCTTTGCCCTGATTGCCCTCAATAATCTGCCAAATAAACACGATTTGTCCAAAACTTGATTTATATATTCGAAAGCGATTTTGATATTTTGCAGCACATTTCATACTCCTGGAGGTTTTCTGTTGAAAATCATTTTATATTATTGGATGTATTGTAGTAACACACACACACACACACACACACACACACACACACACACACACACACATTAAAAGAAATCGGAGTGTAACAGTACTGATGAGGTGTGATACAGCGAAACAGATCTATATTAAAGAACTCTCAGGTCGTTTTCGACGTATGAGGATTTGACAGCCTAATTGTTCAAGTTATGGAACTTAGGTATACAGCCAAAAAACCCTCAAAATAAATTTGATTAAATTGATGAAGGCTTGGGCACAACTATCCAGACATTTGAGAACTACTGATACACTCAGTCGGTGCATAATAATGCCACAGATGAAGCAGACAATAAACATCAGGCTTTTCATTTATCCCACAACAGGTTGCCACTACCTGCAGCAGTAGACTGGTTTGCCAGCCAATCTGTCCTGTTATTCCAACCATAACTGGAGAGAAGGGACGGATTAATATATTTCCGAAGTGTACTAGCACGTAAGTCAATACAGAGCATTCAACTGGATTTCGAAATCAGCTCCTCGATTTCTCGTTTCGAGCGGATATCCACTGCACCATAACGCGCGTGAACTTAAACACACACAGCCACACCCCCCCACACACACACACATATATATGGGCGTGTGTGTGTATATATATTCTTCTCTAAAATTATTGGAACAGCAAGGACAATTCCTTCGAATTTGTTATTCAATGAAGACGTTTAGGCTTAAGATATAAAAATGAATATAAGTCAAGTCTTCAGATGATTTTTTATTTCCAGGTATTTAGATGTGTCAAAAAATCTTAGGTCATGAAAAATTATTTATGAGAACACCTTATTTTCAAGTGATACAATATTCTTTTGATTTTGGCCTTGTCGTTACAATACATTGAAGGTCTCCCCCCCTCTCTCTCTCTCTCTCTCTCTCTCTCTCGATATATATATATATATATATATATATATATATATATATATATCAACTGACACACTTATTCTTCAATATAGCATTTGTTAATCTTTTTTTTTTGTTTTTTCTGGTGGTATACCGTATTCTTGTATTCCTTACTATGGACCGATGTCTCCACACCGTTTCATTGATCGTTTCGATGCTTTTACAAATTTTCCCTGATGAGTTATTTCTCTTTGTGTATTTAATCTACATATTACCCTGTTAATCATTTTGTGTCAATTTTTAATTCGAATGTCAATCTAAAACTTTTAGTGTTTTCCTGTCTTATACTTACCTTTAAACAACACTCTGTTGTTCTGTTGGAGTCATGTCTTTTGTCGTGCAGTGAAGCACTAACATATTTCCACGTTATTTCATGCATTTTTTCGATGTTATAGTTTCTTTCTTTCTTTCATTCATTCATTCTTTCTTTCTTTCTTTCTTTCTTTCCTTCGTACATTAACGTTCCATCTTTGCTACTTTTTCATCATTATATCATTCATGTCTTTTTTTATCATTCCTGCAATTTTTTTCTATCTCTTTCTTTCATTCTTTCTTTCACTTATTCTTTCTTTTTTCGTTAAATGATAGCTTTATACTTTTTCTATATTGCATTCATTATCCTTTTTCTCTATTTCTTTCTTTCTTTCTTTCTTTCTTTTTTTCTTTCTTTCCTTACTTTTTTTTTTCCAACCATGTTTTTTCCTGACATTCTTTCTGTTTTTCTTTCTTTCTGTTTTCTTTTTTCCTGACATTTTTCTTTCTTTTATTCTCTCTATTTTTTCTTTCTTACCGGACATCTTTTTATATATTAGATTTCCAATTGTCCTATATTTCATTCACTTTCTTTCTTTCCTTCTTTTTTTCTTTCTTTCTTCCTTTATTTCTACGTTAGCTTGCTATTTTCTCTACTTTTCATTCATTCTCTCTTTTTTTTTTTCGGCTGTTCTATCTTTTTTTTCTTACCTTTTGCTACTGTTATATTTTAACTCATATCATTGATCTACGGAGGATAATATCTGGCGGCTGAATCACACAATATATCTCTCTATCAGTGTCCAGGATCGCGATCTCTCGAACCGTAACATTAATTTAAAATGTCGGCCGGAGCAAGGCCTAATGAATACTTCCCGTCCTTCTTCAATAGGCTTGATTTAAAACGACACTAGTTGTATACAATGGCTCACTTTGATACTCTAGCCGGTCTGGAGACAGAGGTCAACGTCTTGACGAAATCTGCCAAGCGAATTTAACAATGAACTTTGTTTCGACAGTTTCTCGCTATGTTATCTCATCTGTTATATGATGGTATGCAAATCTTATCCTATCAATTCTTGGTAGCTAAAATATTTATAAAATATCAAATATAGTGAAAATTTAGTTGCCATCTGTTTGATGCGTATTTATATAATTAATATTAAATTCATAATTTATTGAAATTTAAATAGGGTTAATGAAGGATGACATTTCAGGGACTCATAATTAGTAAAGAGTGTTTGCAAAATTTGACGCTCACCCGTCAAAGGTAAAGTAAGGTAAATTGGCAGGAGAAGGATTCTGGCGAACCCTATATTTACGAATTCTGGCGAACCCTCAGACCCCGCCAATTACCGCCCTATTAGTCTCCTTCCGATCTTCGGCTAAGTTTTCGAAGCCATTATCAAGGCCGAGGTGATTCAGCATCTCACGGCCCACAGGCTTCTCTCTGACAAACAGTACGGGTTTCGCTTCACCAGGTCTTCTGCTGATATGATAACGACCATTACCAAGTACATATAACGGGCTTTTGCCAAGAATGGCGAAGCCCGAACAGTTGCCTAGGTTATCACCAAAGCGTTCGACAGGGTCTAGCACGCTGGCCTCTTATGCAAACTGCGGAACTAAGGTATAACTGGACATCTCTTTGACCTCATCCAGTTATTCCTGTCTAGCCGCACATTGAAGATAGTATTAAATGGGCATGCCTCCCAAAACTACCATACGAACGCGGGCGTCCCCCAAGGTACGATCCTAGGTCCCACGCTCTTTCTCATGTACATTATTGATCTCCCCGATGCCATTAGATCCCAAGTAGGCATGTACGCCGATGACACCACAATCTACTCTCGCCTCGATCAAAAACCCGGTGTGGGCGACAAAGCGAACTTCGCTGACGTTCTTGAAAAGGAACTCCAATCCGTAGTGGCCTGGGGTAGGAAAATGGCTAGTAAATTTCAATGCTTCTAAAACGAAGCTGTTATCAACTAACCACCATAGACAATCGCATGTAACTCTCATTAGCATGGAACAGGCTTGCCTCCCAGAGAGTAAAACACTACGCCTCATTGGCCTTACACTTTCAATGACCTCAAATGGAATGACTATATCGAATCCATTGCCAAATCTGCTGCTATGAAAGTCGGTTCTCTGTGCAGGGCCCGGAAGTTTTTCCCGCCTGAATCTATCCTGCACATATACAAATCTACCATCCGCCCATGTATTGAATACTGCTGCCACATCTGGTTGGGTGCCCCTGCTACACTCCTTGGGATTCTTGACAAAATACAAAAGAGAATCTGTAACGTGGTTGATACTGACTTGGCAGACCGGCCTGCAACCACTCTCTCACCGGCGTGATGTGGCTTCCCTGTGCCTCTTCTACAAGTACTTTCATGGCTTCTGCTCCGAAGAACTTAGATCATTGGTGCCGCCTTAGCACGAATTTTTACGAGATAATAGATTGGAAAATAGGTCCCAGGCCTTTTACAGTTAAACAGATAAGATGTAACCGTAATTTCTACTCCGACAGCTTCTTTTCTCGTGCTTCCCGCCTGTGGAATTCCCTTCTACATGTCTGCTTTCCCGACAGCTACAATCTCCAGGTGTTTAAATGTAGGGTCAATAGACACCTCATATCATACTAACTTCCAATTATTCTCCCAACACTCTCATCTACACAACCCGAATTCTCGGTATTCTTACCCCTATCACCCACCCTCTGACACTTCCTATATTTAACCATCCTTTCTCCATTCTATGTAGTCCCCTCCTCAGTAGTGTCAATGAAATGCCTTGCTCGGGGTGAAACGCTTACAAAAAAAAAAAAAGATAACGATGAAAGTCGTTAATGATATTGTACAAATTCATTGCAAAACAGAAGTACTCAGAGCTGTAAACTGCAAGAAAAATCCGAGTGTTATAGTCAATAATATCCAGGAAAGATTTGACAGATAAATTAATTTCTCATTCATTAAATTAAAAAAAGAAAATGCTTCCTAATAATTAAATCATAATCAGTCATTTTCGTGTCATACGTGATACACGCTTGAGCGATCATGTATTGAAAGAAACATAACTGAATGGGTAGAAGATTTTTCAGCAGTAGGTTGCTATTAATTATGCGGTAGACTGGTTGACAACCAAGCTGAAGGGAAGAGAAAGATTAATACATTTCCCAAAGGGTATTTGAGCGGAGATGAATTGGACCAATTCAACGATAGAAATATGATGATTGATAGGTTTCTTCAAGGAAATGCGGAACATTTCGTAATATTAACAAGAAACGAATGAATCACAGTGATGGAACGTTTAAGCAAATTATACCTTTGTTTGGCACAACACTGTATTTTAGCTCCTTTAAATATTGCAATTGTTTGTAATTCAGGCTTCCATCATCAACATTTAAGTTAATCTTTGAAAATTAAAGATACATAAACTGAGCTTGGCGGTATGTTGATAAACTACACCTGTTTATTTCTTTTTTGGTGGAGAAACTTTGATTTTACAAGATACTAGTATATTTATTTCTGTACATGATATATTTTCTTAATATTCTCAGCTTGATTATATATTTACTCCTACAGTCGAAACTGACGTTTCACTTTATAGTTCAACATGGTGTAATTTCAGTTAAGATTTCTTCAGTTGTAAGGGAAAATTCATGACGGAATGGAGATCAACAATTGAACTTTTCTAATTTTTCATTAACTTGGTTCATTTAAATATATGATGCTAATCAAATTCAGTAGCTAGAGTGATCTCATTCATTACTAAATGAGCGATGCGTAGATTCTACAGAAGCTACTGTTTTTTCAAATCTACCGTTCTTCCAGAGTGCTCAATCAAGGGTGTGAGTGCGTTATATATAGTCATCCGCAGACAGATCTGTTTTGCTGTATCACTGCTTATAAGTACGGTTAGACATCCGATTGCTTTTTACCCAGGATGGAAACCCGACCGAATTGGCGTGAGTCGGCGATTCTACCTTTGAGCTCGGTAGAATGTGTCAGACTTTTAGCTTATGATGTATCAAAAACCAGTAGCTACAGTGCTCTAAGTCTTAACTGAATGAGTGATATATATATATATATATATATATATATATATATATATAATGTTGCCATTTATATAATAATAATTCAATAGAATTGTAAGTCACTATCAAACACAATAATAGACAACGAGATATCCGTCAAATCATTAAATATAATACAAAAAATAATTTCTTATCATATTACTTTAAAGACACGAGTGTTAATTCTGTTTTGAAATATAACAAATAAATAAAAACAACGTAAAAATATTACCAGATTTTCGGAAGCACATTGTAAATTCCTATAATAAATAATGATGATAAAATTAAATAACTCACACTATTATGTGAAGATGTAGCGATGAATTATTTTTTAAAAAATGTGAAACCAACATATCACAAAAAATCTTTTGATAACAGCTTATGAAATTTAAAAGTAGAAAGTACCCAACTATTGAAAAACATTATGTTAAATATGTATCCGAAACTAATAAAAACTTCCAAAATATAGAAAATAAATAATATAGCATTATGCAAAAAAAACAAAACAAAAAAAAAAACTGCTGGTTGTCTTTTAATAGACTGTATAATATGTCGACAGAAATATTCTTTTCAAGCAAGAAAGCCCATAACAATATTATCAATACAGGGTGCCGAATAAATTTAAGAATATTTGTCAATCAAATCTCTAAAAATATATAATTCAATCTATAAATTGATCATTCGTTTTTTTACTCATCGAGTTTGTGCTGAATATTGGGATTTTATATATTTTTGAAGCGTAAGTATTTATAAAATATATAATAATAGCTAATTCTATATTGTGGCCAAATTAATTGTCACGAACTAATTGACTACATTGCCATAATATATTCTACATGTGACATATTTACAGTATTAACAATAGATAATGTAAATATTTTACTAAAATTATATTTAATTTTCTCAATCTCATTGTAAAAGAAAAAGTACGCCTAGCAAAAGCTTCTTCCGATATTGTTTTATGAATAATTTGCAAATATGAGTATGATTATTGACATTTCTATGACCGTTGGAAATATTTAAATTCTTAGATAATGTTAAAAATCGAGGGATGTATTAGAAAAGTTAAATACTTATTTAATTCTAATATGTTTAAATGCATTTAAATATTTAAATGAATATAATATATTTAAATGCAATTTCAGCTCATAGATAGCAACGCCTCCTTGACCTTATACTCTCAGATGATCACAGATAGAATGAGTAAATCGAATTTATCGCTGAATCTACTGCTAGAATTTTAAAATAACCGTGTTGGAACAGGATGTTTTTCTAGTCATAAACCGTTTTCCATATTTATAAATCATGCATCGAATAGTGCTGCCATATTTAGTTGGGAGCTCCTACTATTCATCTTTAGGTTCTTGACAAAATCCAGAAAAGGTTATGCAACATAATATATCGTGATTTAGCAGCACGACTTCAGTCACTTTCTCACTGTCGGGATTTGGCTTTTCTACAGGTATTTTCATAGAAATTTTTCTGGCGAGTTTTACTCCTAGTTCCCCGACCACACTTACTTACTCGGGCTACTCGGTTGGCATCAAGGTTCCACACTTTTACCGGTGGAAATAGTTAAATGTAACCGTCTCTTATACACCAACTGTTTTTTCCTCACATTTAATTGTTCCTTCTATTTGCTTGCTTTACTGATATCTACAATCTCTATAAGTATAAATGCAACGTCAGTTGCCGTCTTCTATTTATCTGAGTTCCATCTATCACCTGCCAATTTTTTGGCCATTCCATATCCCTCGTATTTTTTTTCAATATAACACTTTGCGCAGCAATGTGTGTTCTGTCTTGCTTGGAGTGAAATGTGTGTATATATATATATATATACATGATACATTATTTAAGTGAACGAGTGATTCTTTTGAGAAAACTGTCTGAGATAATAGAATGAGCAAAATTTCCATGTTGCAAGGAATTAAAAAATTGAAACGAAAACAATCGATTACTTGCTCCCCAGAGGGTTACTGTCAGCCTTGGCAAACAACAATTGTTCTTTTACAAAGAGTAAAAAATAGCAACTTCGTTTTGAAGGCGTCAAAATTTGCAATTCAACATCTTGGAGGTGATTGTTGATATTCGCTTCCCGGTTTCCATTACCTATCGGGTATATTATTACGACATGAGTAAATTCATATATCATCAGCATAAATGAACCAATAATAACGGGAAGGTCGTTGATAAAGATATAAAACAACATATGGGATAAGAACGATTGAATTAAGTCAAATATTTTTTTTAGTGATGTATTAAATTTTGAGTTTGTAAAGTAGGCCAGCATGCCAAAACATGTCTAAACGACTTCACTATGTCTAAAGCCACAACCGAATTCTCTTCTCTCATATGAATTTTATGGACATATTTATCAATAACAGTAAACAATTCGGCCTTTGACGATTTTGTTTATCTGAATGAAGGAGTGTGGAGATTTCGTTGTAATGGAATGGATATCGAAATGATATATCGAAGGAGCCGAGTTAGAATCCAATTGAATTTTTTTGTAAATTTATCTCTTTTCTCTGCAGCTATGAGTTAAATAGAAGGATGGACTAGGTTATATAGATTTAGATGGCAACTAATATACCGCCAAAAGTAATTGCAAACTACAGCAGGAAAATCTTCTACCAGTCAGTCATGTCCATTTTGAGACATGATCGTCCATTTATAACGCTTAACTGAGTGGTTGCTCAAACGCTGCTCTCAACACACAAAAAATGAACTGATAAAACACGTAGTGTAAAAGCAGCTGCTATTTTCAAATCAACGGCACTTAGCAACAGTTTGTTAAATATTCGCTGCTTCATTCAGACAGAGAGAAGAGGCTGTTTCCCCGAAATTGAACTAATGGAAATATGCAATATACGTTTTACAAATGTCTAATGCCTGAATAACTCCTCATAAAAATATACAAAGAAAATCTCCAACCAGACTCGGTCTATATTTAATGAACTAAAATTTAAAATAAAAAATAAACGTATAAAAATAAATTGAGGTAATAAGTAGAATCAGGAAATAAGATAAAATGTCCCTATCTTCATGAAGAAAATATAGATGAACGCAACATACTAACAAACATGGTGAAAGATGTTCAGAGTGGGAATATGAACAAGTCAGAGAGGGGATAAGATCATAGCGACACCTACTTCACAGCAATCAGAAACAAGGCCAATGTATAAAATATCAAACGGCACGAATAATCAGACAAAATTCTAATACGGAAAAAATAAAATGGAGAAAAACCGCAGGTGAGTAAACAACAGGTTCCGGCTACGGAAATAACATTCGAGAATTGCCGACGGATAATACATCAATATAGAAGAAACGAAACTTTTCAATATAATGAAAGTAGATTTGAGCAAAACGTAAGTTTGGACAAGAGCGGTGAAAAGGGAATCATACGGATGTTATGGAAGCAATCAGATCGGGAAGGGAAATGTGAGGGAAATGAACTAAAATACGTACAAAATAAATCTTGAGTGGCTGGCCAGAATTAAAATAGAAAAGAAACTGAGAAACTAATGAAAATTGTGCTAAGAAACATTAAGAAATATGCTGACTCCGATGTTTTCACTCTAGTATGATACCGAAACTCTTCTCATTTTATGTGCCTTGCCGTTTCAAACGTAAGAGATCATGGCTTTCTCAACTTTCTGTCTTTTATATATCTTAGTAAGTGTTGTGTTGTTATAACTCCCAATCCGTATTCACCGATTCCCATTGCTTAATATGTTATGCATTGTTTTCACCCTGTTTCTTTTTACTTCCAAAAGACCTATGGATATCAGATTCTCCGAGCACTGTCTCCTCATTAGTTGACCCAGATATTTTAACTGCCTCTACTTGATGTTAAGCTCATTTTTTTTTGTTTTCATTCTCTCCAAACCTTCGTCGTTGCTCATATATCCGGACCATGGTGTTCACAGCATTCTCGTAAACAACCAAATGTTTTTTCCTCCGCGTTTCATCCTCAACCTTTAAGGAATTTTCTAGCGTTCTCTGCCATAAGTGAGGACATATATCATGAAAGTGTTCAGAAATCTTTTTTTTTGTTTGGTTACAGCGAAATTTCCTGTATCTTAGTATTTTGCTTAGGTTTTGGAATTCATTTTTGTCATTCCAGTAAGCTTTTGGATTTCATTTATTTTTTCACATTCCATTCACTGTTAGATCTCTTACCAGGTATTTAATTTCTGTACCTACTTCATCTTAACATCCCCGACCTGGAATTGATATATATATATGCCTCATTTTTTTGCTGATGATCATACATTCATTTTTTCATATAGCTTATGTTTAGTCCATTCTTCTCCCTTTCCTTCGCTACATTCTGTAGGAGACTTTGTAGTTTCTTTTCCATGTCTGCTCTCAGCGCACTGTAACTAGAATATTTTATATTGATAATATTATAGACGTAAATGATGAATACTGGCAGGTTTTCACGTCCTCTCAGAATTGCCTAGCAATATAGGTTGTATACTCCAGTAAGAGACAACATTTTCCCACACCCGTTTCTAATTTTGTATATTTGCTCAACTCATTTACCTCTTCCTATGCGACAAGTATAGATTCTTGGTTATTATAATAATTTTGTTGAATGTTAAAGTTTACTGAGCAACTCTAATATACGTGGAACGCATTTACGTAGTCTGTAAAAACAGATGCGCTTTCTTCTGCATTTGTATTTCCATTTCTGATTACATTCTGAGCCTTATATCGCGATTCTTGTTCTGGTGTCTTTGAGGAATACACATTGTTTAGTTCTATCTCTTGCCTGATTCTGCTTCGCTTTCCTTTAATCAATATTCGGATGATGAGTTTTGCTATGTGGCTCATTAACCTGATAATTCGCTGAAGTTTACATTCGTTTGGGCCTGGTTTCTTAGGCGGTAAAATGAAAACAGTTCTGCTTATGTCTTCAAGTATTTCATCTCTGCTGTAGATTTAATTTATTATTCAAGTAATCTTTACTATGCTGAAAACTTCAAAGACTATCATCATATCTATTACAATTTCATCTGGACCTGCGCATTGTTTCTCTACAATTTCACCATTGCAACTTCTATTTTGATCTTTACTATTTCTGGCTAGTCGGATTTTCTGTGTATTGTGGGGTGTTCTGTTTCATCTATTTCCGATCTATTTTTTCTAATCGTGAAAAAAAATTCGAAGATTAAAAATATACGTTCATAGTCACATAATTGCAATATCTAAAATTATTTGTTGAAATTATGTCTCCATGAACGTATTCAGCTTCAAATTGTAGTCTTCTTTCTAAAATTATATCAACTAACAACTATCTTAAAATAATATTTATCATTGCTATATATCTTTTTTATTGACCAAAATATTATTGGAAAAATTGTCAAATTACAGTGTTAACATATTTTTTAGAAATATAATGGTTGTTGTTGATGATGTTAGCAGTATATCAACATCTATTGGATTATTTTCTGCTAAAATTTTGGACACAATTTTTAGGCTTCAATTACATATTTTTTACACAGTTTTCTGTCTTCAGCTACACATATTTTTTTTATCTAATTTTATACTTTTAGAGTAAACGTATATTTGAAGAGGTATACTTTGTAGATTTTTGTGGGAGTTATGCAATGATTTGTCTAAGTTTAGACAATATATATAGACGTTTTCAGTATTTGAATTTGGTTTTTATGTTGGTTTCTCTCTGTAGTATTTATGTCTTATAGGCGCCGTGTGTGTAAATTTCTGTAAAAATGATTTTCATCGCGAGTTTATCATGATATGCATAACATCTTAATAGATAAGGTATGCCTTGACTTTGTCTAGTAGAACTAGCATTATTCGTTTATATTTCTAGATAATTTTTCATTCAATTAGAATGGATTTGATTGTGAGAAGTTGTATTTGTGCTGTTGAGCCAGCACATTTGCCACTTACGTAAAATGTAATATATCAGAAAAGTACATATTGTTCTTTTGAAAATATATTGATATAAGGGAACAAATGTGTAAATAACCGTATGTCAGTTAGCAGCGAAGAATATTTACTTTCTTCTATCTTCATAAATTATTTGCTTAATGTGAACCCCTCTAAAACAAAACTGCGTTTTTTAATCTTATGAGTGAAAATTTTTTTGTCTTCCATCAGCTAACCTTCAGGAAACTGACTTTTTACGTTTTCTTACGCTAATTTATTTTTTTCCGCAGCTATGCAACTGAAAGATAATATTGCCAGAATTTGCCTCACTCTGGCGTGCCAGAAAATGTTTCTGGCCAAAATCTATCTCACACATTTCTAAGTTTGCCATTCTTCATTGCACTGAATATTGCTGTCTTATCTTGTGTGGTTCTTCTGCTGTTTACTTAGAGATTCTTGGTAAAACACAAACACTCTTCTGCAATTTTATTCATGATGACCTAGCATATCGAAATCATTCACATTCTCTTTGCTGTATCATTGATTCGCTGTGCCTGTATATAAATAATTTTATGGCAATTTTACTTGCGTGCTTTAATTTTACCAAACGTTGACTATTTTAATGTAAGCATAGTACTGGATTGGCGGCACGGTCTCATTATGTTACATTTGAAATGGTAAGCTATAACCGTAATTAGACTCTAATATATATTTTTATTCGACTCCTAGCTCTAGGGTATCCTTTCAAGATTCTTAATTTTTTGTCAAAATTGATTTTAAAAATTTAAATGCTAAGTTAATCGTTAACTTCTGGGTTCTTAATCCCTTTTATTTTATGTTTTTTTTCTCGTTAATGATGTTTCGGTTTTTCTCATCTTCTCTCACAATCAAATACGCGTGTTTTGTGTGGGGAGTAATCAAACATACTAATGAGCGAACAGATAGTTATATTTTTAACGTTACACACATGAAAACAAGATTAAATGCTCTCCATGATCGATAGGTTAACAAGTTGAGTTCTTGATAACATCGAACTTAGGATACGATGTCAGTTTGCGGCACTGCTTTGAAGTACTTGGAAAGCAAATGACAGGCTGAAGCACAGCTTCTGGGCAAGACGGAGGAGACGATGCATTTCCGGTTGTTCTGCTCGCATTAAGTCATAGGTGATCATGAATAGTGTGTTGACCGTACTTGTCTTATTCATTTACTGAACACACCACATTTTTCACTCTCTCCAAAAAGTTGTGTATAAGGTTCATTGAGAAATTATTCGCAGCATGGGTATTAAAAAAAGAAAAGAAATAAAATTTCGTTGAGTTATAATTGACAAACACACAATATCGGCGTCGGCTATTAATAAACAATCTCCTTATAGGGCTCCAGATCTGGTCACGCTTATCAAGGAATTGGGACGCTGTTAACTGGAAGAGTCAACACGGTTTTTGTAATAGCTATATTAGCTATTTCTTTAAAAAGCAAAATTCAGTATTCTTTGTTAAAGCATGAATTACTTGTTGAAATTTATAAAATCTTCTTCTTCAAAAATTCAAGTCCAGTAGTTGTTAAGGCTGTTTCCAGTATTGATAGGAATTTCCTTCATAACCATTTTTTTCAAGTGATATTCAAATCAACTTCAACATTTTGTCAGTATTTTCTTTCCAGTTACATGTGATATAGATGTTAGCTGTTTCTGCTGCTTATAATGTTATGTTTCTATTTTTTATTAAATTTTTTTGTGATTTCACAAAATTCGCGAAAGTAAGGGTTAGACCTATATCCTAAGGCTTCACGGGCTCGAACATATTTTTTGCCATTTACCTTAGAAAGCTTTTTATCCAGTGGATAATTTAGATATTTTTTAAAGGATTTGGTGCAATGCATGACCTTCATAATTATTTTCTTATCAGATGAGATTATTTGAGAATATGGCCAAACTGTTCATTGTTTTGGGTTCCTAGAAACTCTGTTTTAATGTTGGATCAATATATTTTGAACGAATAAATCCAAACTTCCTGGTATACGACTATTTCCAAACATCAACAGAGAAAATCAAAGGGGAATTTATTTCAATTTAATAGATAGATAGATAGATAGATAGATAGATAATAATATATTTACATATTTAATTGGAAATTGAGACACAAAAACTTGTATGTTTCGAAATTTCTATCTTGTCATCATAGTTATACTCTACAATATTTATTGTATTGAGCACTATTTAAATATATATATATATATATATATATATATATATATATATATATATATATATGCCAGAGAACTTGGAATGCTGAAAAGGTTGTTTCTCTTTATCTGGATATATATATATATATATATATATATATATATATATATATATATATTAATGTTGATTGCATATATTTCTCTCAATTTCTCTGTCTAAATGCAAAAGAGAATACGCACCAGGAGCTAATAGTCATTGATTTTATGATGATCCGACATTACACTCAATGAAAAATTACCACTTCATATTTTCTAAATGTGACATATGAATTTACATTTCGATGAAGCTTACCATGGATTTTGGAAATTCGAACTACACGTTTTCTTCAATATCATCAAAGCTACAACTGCACAAATTTATCATTCATCTAGTTATCTATTAATCTGAAGACTTAATTAGATACATTCTAACAGGACTGTCTGAGAATTCAAGGACAAATGAATGTGAACTACATTAGACAATCAACTTAATTTGCCATATAGGATAAATGATCATTCGAAATTTGTTGCAGTAAAATTAAATAGGAAATATCCCAAGAGCCGTGCAGGCTGGTTGAAAACATGGAAACAAAACACACGGTATTTATGCTCCAAATCCTGAGAAAGAGCAATAAAAAGCAGAAGGATATGTATTTTTAAAAATGTTTTTTTTAATTATAATTTTTTTTTAAATAAAACACGTCAAAACAACTGTTGAAAATGTTATTTAACCTTGGCATACCTGCGGCGGAACTTAGAACAATCTAGAACCTAGTAAAAATCTTACTGCATGTACTGAATTTAATCGAGTTATTGTTGAGGGAAAAAATTGATAATGATAACAACATTTTTCTAATAAACAGACATTTTTAACAGACTAAAGCAAAGTGCAATTGTAGTGACAAATACCCAGTACAATAGAAGGTAATTGCTTGTCTGAAATATAGTTTAGTTAAGAAAAATGGAAGTAGCAAATAGTAATCAAGTCAAAGAGGAGAAAATCTGTATAGGGACTACTAAAAATGAATGATAAATTGTACTATAATCATGTGTTTTGTTTGAAACTCGGTAAACACATAAATGTCACGACAATATCGATGTACTATGGTAAGATTACAAAGTAAATACGTAAGTCTTATAAAATTATTTGGAAAGTTTATAAAAAATAAGTACGTGAAAATTTACAAGCTTTAGATGAAAGCTTCTTCATGTAGAAAAGTTTGCAATAGAAATTTTGGGCATCGATATTAAAACGCTAGTTAGAAATTAGAATTAAATGACAGGCATAGGGCTAATATAAAATATATATCGTGTCATCAGTGAACTGGAAATACTTTTTTCTTTTTCATTTTTTAATAGGATCGTTATTCTGAAATCAATATTTTAAAGAAAGTAATTAGAAATTGTATATTTCGAAAAAATTTCACACTAATTCAAATATATTACAGACAAGAAAATAAACAGATGGTTAAGATTGCTCATAACTTGAACCAGCGTGCCATTTAAAAAATGTTATTAAATATAAATTCATAGTTATGTTTAAAATTTCTCTGATTCTCCCGTGCAAAGATAAAACAGGAAACGTTTAGAAATTTTTTCGCATAATTTTCATTTAATATAAAATTAGAAGTAGCGCCGTTTGCTTTGATTTAACTAAGATTGTCAATAACAGCTTCGCTTGTTTTCATTTAACAATAAATATATTTTTTAAAATTGAATGAAATATTATGGAAGCGACACAAAACGTACTTTTACCAAAATGAATGTATCTTATTTTTAGATTTCACCATTATTTATTGTAACCTGTTGTATAATAAGAGGATTCTGTTCGTGTCGCTCAGATATGGCACAATAACGAAAATACATGGAATCCGTTGAGGATCGAACAATAAAATAAGTCGTAATTGCTAAAGCGAGACAAGCGTGCTAACCAATACCCAACGTCGAGGTTCCTGTTTCACTCCTGATATCTGTGCTTGCAATGTCTAAAAGTCTAATCATAAGAAGTCGGACCTGATTATGTATCTCTAATGCATTCGAGAATTTCATAATATCTACTACTATATTATATATAATAGAATATATACATTATTCTATGCTGGCAAAAGCGTTTAAACAGATGGAATCTACTTTGATTAAAGATATTTTACGTCAGTTGATTGTTTTACTCTCTGGGAGGCAAGCCTGTTCCATGTTAATGGGAGATAGGTGCGATTGTCTATGATGGTTAATTGATAACAGCTTAGTTTTGGAAGGATTAAAATTTACGAGCCATTTCTTACCCCTGTCCACTACGGATTGGAGATCATTTCAAGCTCGGTATTGAGGTTCGCTTTGTCGCCCACACCAGATTTTTGAACGAGGCGAGAGTAAACTGTTGTGTTATCGGCGTATATAAATACTTGGGATTTTATGGCATCAAGGAGATCATTAATGTAGATAAGAAATAGCGTACGACCTAGGATAGAGCCTTGAGTGACACCTGCGTTCGTATGGTAGTTCTGGGAGGCATGCCCATTTGATACCACCTTCAATGTGCGCTTTGAGAGGAAAGATTGAATTAGGTCTTAAAATGTCAAGTTATACCATAGCTCCGCAGTTTTCATAGAAGGCTAGCATGCCAGACTCAGTCGATCGCTTCAGAGATATCCAGGTTCGGGCTTCACCATTCTTGTCGAGAGCCTGTTATTGATTTAAAATTAAGGAAATAGGGAATTTGCAGCGTTGTTTAGCAACTTGTAGGATGACGTAGATATAAAACCTACCTAAGTACTAGTTTAATTATCATGCATTTGCTCGACTCTGGAATAACTTGTGTTGTTGGTGTGAGATAGTGCTGTAATTTGCAAATTATAAAGAGCTCTAATCTCATCATCATTTCTCAGTAATGGTCTTACTCGTCTAAAGTTTTGGCACCCATTATGTATGCTGCATGATCGAGATATTTGGTATTAAGCGTTTACTTACCAGCATCTGTTGAGAAGGAAGGTAAAGATAAGAACGATTTTAAAAAAAGATTTGTCAAAGAGATTGATTAACAGATTCCTGGTATAAGTAGCAATCTTGCACATGCGCAGGCTGGAAAAATAAATAATCTTTCAATAATACGACGACAGCGTCGTAACATTAACATGATTATAATATCTTTTTGATCTATTTTCAGTAGCCCCTATATATACTTTCAATTCTTTGGTTTTATAATCTTTTCTATTTCTGTTTTTTCTAAATAAACTATATTTTCAGTCAAGCAAATTTTATTCTAGTAGACAGAGTTCTTTTCATTTACATTTTTACTTGGATTTATTTTGTTCAATATTACTACTATTGAGCAAACTTTTGACAAGGTCATTAATTATATTTTTTCAATTTTTCCTTCAAAGGTAACTTGATTTCATATGATTCTTAATGAAGAGTTTGTTCAATTATTTTAAAGAATGAGTAAAGCGTTTTCTATATAATGTTTGAATTATTGGTTTTTACTAATTTAATGTATCTCATAGGATTTTGAGCATAACTACAGTAGGCATTGTTTCCGGTGTCTTTAACCAGACAATAAGTTGATTCTCTGATGTAGTTCACACATGTTTGCACCTGGATTCTTAGACAGTGCTATAAAATAGATCTAATGATATATTCAGCTAGACAGATAAATGTTAATTGTATGCAGCTGCAGCAGGAATGCAAGTGCAGAAATCTGGTTTCTTTGTTTCCTAAAAGTAATCTTTATTGCATTGTAAATGTGTATGAAACTTACAATAAAAAGTTTAAATATACCTGCTAGTCTAATACCTTATCACTATGAAATGCTTTACAGCAATCACCGGCAGTTGCTCATATGTGTTCTATTAGATAGGCAGAGAAAGCGAAAAAAGTAAATAAAGCCATAAACCTTTATAAAACTGGAAATACATTTCCCACGGACGTTCTCAGTTGATGTTTGGAAATACATGCACAAATAAGATTGCATTTACTCACTCACGATATGATATTGATTAACAATTAAATGTAGAAAACCAAAAACTAAAAACTTGAACCATATTCTTAATTAGGCTTGTTAGATAATGAATTTCATATGGATGTCATGCATGACACCAAACCCTTTCATAAATAACTAAACTATCAGTTGTATACAGTTACTTTCTGGAGTCAGTTACCGAAAATAGCTTTGAAACAGCTAATTTCCATCTTGTCTACGGTCATCTTCAGTAGTTTGATTTTAAAGACACATCAATAAAGTCACTGTTATGAAAATTTCTAGATTATAATTATTAAAATATTTTAAACATTATCAGTTTCTATTTTTCTATTGGGGTGTGCATGTATTATCAGTTAATATTTGGCTAAATCTTGAATATAGACGGGAATGTTCATTTAAATTTTGTGCAATAAATGATTAATTAGATATATGCAATGTAATCCTTCAAGTTAAGTTTGTTTAAGTCTGATAACATATTTATTTGGTCTTTTCAGCTATACATAATTTTGAACAACATTTTAATTGATACACAATGATTTTGTTTTTACAAAACGTTAGTTTATGAAGAAGATTCATTACCAATCTATCATGAAAATGATAAAAACATCAAAATCTCGATACTGTAATCATCATAAAAATTAAAACCAACAATCAATAAAGTAAATTGAGTTTTGGAACAATGTTCTAACAAGGCTATTACAGTAGAACTTTAAATTATCTAAGTTTTTATTTTTTAAAGAAAACAAAAGAGTTTTTATCTGCCGTACAATAAATAATTTTTGAATCGGCATCTTGTCTTTCTACTGGTACACTCAAATCACATAACGGTTAAGCCATAAAGCTATTTTAATGACATACACATTTTCATAATAGACTGTGCATGAATTACGTTTTCCCTATCAACCTTTTTGAATATTTTTGTGACTAAAAATAAAACAAAAATAAATTTAATAAAAGTGAATATAGCACATTTTTTCTATTTTTAATTACGAAACCAAGAAACTAATTCCTGACAACGAGATGATCTCAATAAAAATAGACACAATTGTTGTAAAATATATATGAAGTATATATATATAAAGGTGTGTGCGTGGGTGGGTATATATATATATATATACATATAGTCATCCGCTGACAGATCTGTTTCGCTGTATCACAGCTAATCCGTACGTTTAGACACCGATTGGCGTCAGTCAGCGATTCTACATCTGGGCTATGGGTGCTCGGTAGAAGAAGGCATACCTTTTTGCGTGTATATTATCATTATACATGCCCAATAGCCAGAGTGCTGTAAATCATCAGTGAATGAGCGATGCGTACATGCCAGAGTACCTACTGTTTTTCAAATTCCACCATTCTTCCAAAGCATATATATATATATATATATATATATATATATGCTTTGTCCAATTTCCAGGACATATACATTCCTCAAAATGATAGATTAAGTGTCGTGTCAGAATTGTTACAATACACGACGAGTGTAGTTGTCACTTGACACATTTTGTTGCACATCTCATGTTACATAACACATGCATGTTTTCTAACTGCAGCAAAACCTAGTTCTATGTTGCGTTGAATCTGACGCGCATTACACATATTATTTCATGTGGGAAACTTGTGTTTATATTTTATATGCACCTAGAGGTCATGACACAAGAAATATATCTTTGAATGTTTTATACAGACTTTCAAAATATTATTAAAAACAATGATGTATCTGAGAACATAAAAAATATAATAAATTATGCATATTATTTCTAACAGTATTTGCATTTCTAACATGAAATATTTTTTTTATTCTCTTTCACTGCGGATTTTATTTTCGTAAATAATTTCCATCGTATTAATTTTGCCATTTTTTTGCTTTACCAGTTTCAATATTTCTAAGAAGAAATCAGACATATTTGGATATTAGCTTCTCAGCTTAATTAAATTTATTCCTAAAATTATGTTTCAACAATGATTATTCTTGTATCAGTAGAAGATGTATTTAAAATTAAGAAAATACTGACTATATTATAGATAGGGTTATGATTTTAAAGAAAATGTTACTGACAGATTAAAGAGCTAAAAGCAATAATGTTTACTATACATTTCAACAGAATATATTTAGTCAGTATCAAAATTCAAGATTTAATCATGAATCAAACTTGCGAATGTTTTAACTCTTTTTTTTTCTGATGAACAATAAGAGTTTTAAAACTCTTATTGACAAAGAATAATTACAACAGGATACAGACTCAAATAAATTTAAAAAATTATATTATTTTATTGCTTTTAGTGAATTAAAATAACACGATTGTTAAATTTCATAGATTTTAATGTACTTAACTGAATTTTGATCCGATTGTATCAAAAATAAGAAGGATGAAATAGGATAATAAATTTGTTTGAGCAAAATAACATCGTTATTTGACTTAGTGTTATAATTTTTTAAATGTTTTAACGGGATGAAGAGAAAATAACATTTAAAAACCCGTCAGTAAATCTGTTATTATTTGTATGCTATGCCAATCATGTTTTATTAAACAATAGTTTAAATTCCACGATTCAAACCAAGTAATTTATAAAGCAATGAGGATCAGAGTATTAAACTTTATAAACACATTGTATATAGCATAAATCTTTAGATAAAGGCTATGGTTCATATTATTCTAATTGAATTTGTGTTCCAGTCAACTCGTCCATGTCATTAGCTAGTCAACTGGGAGACTAGGGAAATGATCAAGTTGTGATTAGCTATGGGATTGATTGCATTTCGGAAATCCTTTACCATATCTGATTTGTTAATGTTATTCTTATTGTGGAAAAGCTACATTTTGTCAAATTGTTCCTCATTAGCCAAAAGTAAAAGGTAAAGGTCGTACAATTAATATGAATGTAATATCTCTTTAAAAATGCCTAACGAAATTTTCGAATAAAGAGAAAGTTAACAAATATAAGTTTAATTAAAGCTGTCATAACAAAAGGAAGCTTTGCAGATATTCATCGTGCTCATATGTTATTATTTCTCCTCTAATGTTATAAACGTTAAGTTCTGTAGAAGAGCTGGTAATCATAAGATAATAAAATCATATAAATCAAGGAATATTGGAATTAAAGATCCGTTTCTGTTTTTATGAAGTTTTTGAACTTCTAATTCAAAAATATCCAATGATATTATTCAAAGCCTAGAAATTTAAAGTATGTATTTTATTTGTATTTGAACTACTCATTTACATAGATATTTTGGTTGATATTCATCTTCAAAAATCATTTAAACATGTCATTTCTCAAAGGTTCAATACATTCGGAAATATAAAAATATACTGCCTTTTTCAATTGAGTGATAAAGATGAAAAATATTTCAAATGACTGAGTAATATTTGGTTTAGATATCTGAGAATATTGGATATTACATTGTTTAAGTACAGACTTTCGGAAAGTATTTATTCAATGAAAAAATTTGTTAATAATGGCCTGTTGGTTTTGTATAGATATGTAATTTCTTTTTATAAGTTGTGTATTAATATTGTTGCATTTTTTCTGTCTAAATTGTTTTGTTTGCTTCGGTGTCAAAGTAAATAGGCATGTTTTTTTAGTTGAAGTTAAGAGTTTTAAACATTGTATTGAAGTTAATTTGATGGGCATCATCCAGAATAATATATATTTTGACAAACGCCTTGTTAATTATTTAGTATAATAATATATATATATATATATATATATATATATATATATATATATATATATGCAGATAAGAAAAACAGAATAAACAGGTATATACATATATAAGTATGTATATACATATGTATATATATAAAAGACACATACATTATATGAAACTGATACATTTAGTACGGTAATTTTTACTCCATTTTTGGTTCACACACACGTACACACAAACACAAAGACACACACACACACACACACATATATATATATATATATATAATTCAATTAAAATTATATATAGATAAATTAATTTGAATTATATATATTGCTCTCTCTCCCTCTCTCTCTTTATATATATACATATATATATATATATATATATATATATAATTTAAATTTGCGGAAATTTCAGTGTTTCGAGATTTTCACCTCGTCATCTAATAATGTTATATCATTGTTGTAAAAATAATTTTCATTTAAACATAATAAACAATAAGATTGTTATATATTGATGTGGGAAGACAGAAAAAATTACGTGTACGTTCAGTTTAATTAAAAAGAAGAGAGAACCCCGGTCTAGACACCATTTCCGTTGAGGCATCTATTATAGTTACAAAATTGTTTTTTTTTTAGCTTTCTCTGTATCTCAACATTTTCTAAAACAATGAAGAAAAATAATGGAAATAAAAAATTTATCTTTTTGATCTAATGTACAGGGAACTTTGAGTTTAATGATACTATTTTTCGATTCATTATGTATTTTATTCTAATTTATCCTACAATTCTTAATCTGTGAAAAAATATTTTACTATCAATTTATTTATTAAAATTTTTAAAAATGATCTCATTATTTTTTATAAAAAACTATTTCATTAGTATCACGTTATCATACATTCTTAATATCATAAAAAAATAAAAAAATATCTATTTTATTTATTTCAATATGTATTTAATAATTATTCTTTCATAATATGAAACATATATATATATATATATATATATATATATATATATATATATATGGGGGTGTCTGTGTGTGAAAAGCAAAAACAATTTTACTAAACTTTATGAAAATTTAATAAATGGAATTAAACGATTTATTTTTATTTTATTTTTAATTTTATTAATTTTTAAATGTGTTAATAAAATTAATGTTTGAAAAATAAATCTCTCTTTCTCTCTCTCTCTCTCTCTCTCTCTCTCTATATATATATATATATATATATATATATATATTCTGGCAGATTTTAGACTAAAAAATATTTTTAAATGTATCAATTTCATAATTAAAATCAATGTTCTTTTATAAATAATTAGTGTTATATCACTACACATGCCCTTATAATATTTTTTATTGTATTGTTAAAAAGATACTAAGAGTTCGTCATTGACAAATGATTGACCAAATTGTTTTCAAAACTAATGCAGCTATATAGATATGCATGTTCATATATGTCATTATTATTAGATAGCTACCTCCAAAAATCGCTGAAAAACAACATAGTATGAACGAAAAATGACCCAAACTAAATAAAAACATAATTTATCGGCATTATATTTATGTTATTCTCAAGTGTACAAATCAAAATATTTTTAGTTATTTTTGTATTTTTTTCAATTCTTTCTAACATTTTCGAAAGTTTGGTAGAATATCATGGTTTTCTTTCGTCCGTGAGTGACGTAATTTTCACAAAGGTAACTGACAAGCGTAATAGTTTGCAGATGAAAGACACATTAAATTTGAAATTCTTATAGAAATGATATAATGGTCGAATGTTGATGAATCTTTCAGGACTTATTGAGAATTGACTGAAATCATTACTAAAATATTATTTTTAGACAATGATATTATTTTTTTACATATATTTTCCACCTCCAATTAATTTTCGGAATCTTTATATATTTGCAATCGTTTCTCTATAAACGTAATATTAATTAAATTCAAATGTCATTAGGGAATGCTAATCAACTGTCTTGTTTATTTTTTCAAAATATAGACAATATTTAGAAAATATGCTCCGAATTGCGAAAATAAAAATGCAATAAAAATATGCCGTTTTTATTTCGATAGACTTTGAACTGCCTTTGTAAAAAATATAAATTAATGACATCGTAGATAATGAATTTTTACAATAATTGTATCCATTTTTATTATTTTTCATTACAATAATTTGTAAAACTTCAAAAAAAAAAATTCCTCCTCCATCATTAACGCTAGTGTGTAAAATTAATGCATGAAGATTACATTTACTAATCAAAAATTGAAAAGATTATGACAAATTATTTAGCCATTGCATTTTTAAAATAAATAGAACCTTTTAATTGTATGCATTTTGATTACATGTATTTTTCTGTTGCGGATGGTTTTATCATTACATATCATTAAATAGTCACGTGTTTCAAAGATTGTGCTCCATACATGAAAAAAAAACGAAGCTATATAAACAATTTCGGTAGGATACAATCCTTTCATCTCGCTTCAGTGTTTCTTATGCCCTAAACTTTGAAGAGGCTTTGCAAATCAGCCTTCAAAAATGAAGCAAGTTTTATATATTAATTCCTAATTTCCTAATTTTGTCTAAAAAAGTAGTGAAATTGACAGGTTGTTGTGGTATCTAAAAAGAATAAGAAAAATAGATATTAAAAAAAAAATTAATAAATGCAATAACGTATCATAAATTATTGATTTACCTCTACCGTTATATATTTTAATTCCTTAATTAAATAGTAAAAGTTTTTAAAGAAAATTTTATATTATTTACATTTTTATTTTCATAAAATATTTTCAAACATAAGGCTATAAGTTAAACTAACTAAAACTCTCTTAAATATTGAATAATTGCTGAAAATATTGTAATAACTTTTTAATTTTAACGTATCGTTAAATATAAAAAAACAAAGAGTACGCATCAGATTTATGTCAAATTCTTCTTCCATTCTTGAAATTTTTTGACGGCTACTCTATGTCATATTATTTATCGCCTCTGATAAGGCGTCGACAAATTCAATAACAAGAATACCGTAATTAAGAAACGTTTTTAAAATACATTTCATGCACTAAGTAGTTCTTGTTTCAAGTCAGATTGAGATAAGTTTAAGATCAGTATTTTGAATAAAACATCAAACAAACTCTTATCAATAATGGTTTTTCTAACTATCTAGTTGACAATGAAAATGAATTACAAGTGACATACACAGAAAATTATCCTCAGATAACCTCTTTTACAGAAGACAAATTCACAGACAACACAGTATAGATGAGAAGGCCTTTAAGTCTATAATAGACCATAATGTGTTCCATGTTGGTTCTAACAAAACCTTAAAACTTATTATATACATTTGTAAATTCAAAATCTCTAACCTGGTAATGAGCAACAACCCTTCTCCAGCTGCTACCGGGGTTGATAGAATTAATGTTATGTATGAATTCAAATATTCCTTTGAAGAATACTCTTCTAATCCACATACATACGTTGGATTTACGACTTCCCGGCTCTTTAGACAATTAACAATGCATTTAATTAATTCTAGCGCCATTACACAACATCTTATGTTAAATACTGTTTCCCTTCTTCATTACGACATTCTTACAATCCTTATAGACAATAATAAAATTATCGATTAACACAAAGATTTTAGACGCCTTAAAATTTTAGAGGCACTACATATCAGAAGTAATAAACCTCTTATCAGTTGCACAGCTTACCAAATTTCTGAACACATTCTTCAATGTGTATAATATATTTAAAATATAATTAAGGTAAATAATTCTTGCTCCTGCGGAATTAGATAATTCACATAATAACTTCACTTGAATTTTTAATTTCCCTAATGTATTTTTTATGGTATTTAAAAATGTTTTGCAACACTAAATATTCCACGTAATCAGACAATATATGCCACCACATGATCACATATTTTCACGTTTGAACGTGATCACATTATTTCTTACCTTGAATTTTTAAAAAACTTTATTAACCTTTATTTAGTTCTTCAAAATGTAGTAGCACGTTTCTGCTACAAGGCAATTGTTGATATTTATAATTGTAAAACTATGAAATCTTACCCTGATGGTGAACGTTGAGGTTCGAAAGTACTCGGTTAACATATGGACAATATTTGTATAAATATAATTTGGAAATAAAAAGCCTCATAAAAATATGATAAAATACAAAAAATCTGTAAGACTAAGTTGTCTCTATCATTTAATACAACGGGTTTAAAAGAAAGAATGCGGCCAAAATACACGTACTTTATATATGTGTGTGTGTGTGTGTGTGTGTGTGCGTGTATGTGTGTGTGTGTATCCGAGTGATTACAGAACGAATAACTAATTCTTACAACGTCCAAAACATTAATTTAAAACAGTGCTCGATATATAATACATAGAGCTGTGAATATTTATTATAAATTATATTTTAGAACATGTATATAATTTTTTCATTATATATCCACGTCAAAAGTACGTTTGTTTTGACATTGAGATTTCAATGTCTCATCAGGCGGTGTGAAAAGTAATGGAAAGCCTCTTTCCTTATATTTATTTAGTTTTGTTAGAGGTGTTGGTTGGGGTTTGTGATAGAGGAATAAGTCTCTGACCGTTGGAATCTTTGGAGAGGGTGTTTTTAAAAGTGCTTTTTTGAAGCGGTTAATGAGAGAGACGCTGAGCAACGGGCTCGAGACGTCTGTCTCATTAATCAACCACTTTAAAAAACACCCTCTCCAAAGATTCCAACGGTCAGATACTTATTACTCTATCACTAACTCCCACCAACACCTCTAACATGTGTTGGTGAGGGTTAGTGATAGGATCTGCGTTGTGGAGCATTGGATATTGGCTAGGAACGAGAAATCGGGGAGCCGAGTTCGAATTCCAGCCGAATTCGTTGCATTCACTTACGCGCAAATACTCTTGGGAAAGGTATTAATCCGTCTATTTCTTCCAGTTATGGGTTAAATAATAGGACAGATTGGGTTCTATAGCCTTGGTCGGCAACCAGTCTACCGCAAAAAGCAATGGCCACCTACTGCTGGATAATCTTCTGCCCAGTCAGTCATGTCTCTTTCGAGACATGATCGCCCAAGCGTGTATCACGTATGGCCCTTAACTGACTTAACCGGATATTTTTATTTAAGCAGAGTCTTTATAATTAATGTAAGTTTGTATATTTAATCTTAACTTTGGATTTAGGGAATATATTTTTTCTATTAAATTTATATTTTTAATTATTAATTATATCATAGTTTGGAAACCGTTTTTTCTATTAAATTTTAAATTTTAAATTTCTATTCTTATATCTAGTCAATTGTGTATGTGGTGGGAGTTTAGTGATGAGGAAACAAGTACTGCTGATTGACCTTTAGAATTTTGGTGTGGTGATTGAAAGTTTTATTTATATATATCTTGTGAATATACTATATCTTTTAGAATTTCTTAGGGGAACAGGTTAGGAGTGTAATGTGTATTCAGTACAGAATATTTTTTGTATATAAGTAGGGTTTTCGTAAATAATCTAAATTTGTATATTTAATCATAATTTTGGATTCAGGAAGTCGATTTTTCAATTAAATTTTACATCTTATTTAGATCACAGTTTGGAATCCGATTTTTTCAAATTTTAATTATATCACCGTTTGTGGTAAAATTTTAATGTTAGGGTTATTTAGGCATTAGATAAACGCAGGTAATGAGTGCATAATAAGGAGAATTTTATATAAGTGAAATTAGAATGTTTGTATTTGAGGTAATAGGTAGATAGATAATAGGTGTGTTTGTATTTAATGTAATAGTTCAAGTTCTGTGTGTATTAAGGACAGTATACATAAGTAATCTAATTATGGTTATTAACCTTACTTTATAATTTAGTAAATCGATTATTTCTATAAAATTCTTAATTTATTTTGAGAAAAATTTCTAATTTAATTGTGAATATTAAACCTTACTTTAGAATTTAGTAATTCGATATTTCTATAGAATTTTTCTTTTGTTCTAGATCTGTCTATTGTAGTATTTTTCAGCATGGTTGTAACGTTTGTTCTCTAATGTGCTTGCAGTTTATTGTGACTTCATGTCTCTGGTTTAAAATCTTGTTACTGTTTCTATATTTAAGGAGTTCAATTTTTTCTTGAAGACAGAGGAAACATGGTTCCTTTATAGATTTGGCTGTTCTTGCTTGTTTAAGGATTTTCCATTTAACTTTAGGCGTTTTATTTTCGTCTTTTAACTTCTAAACGTATTTGGAGAGAGATGTCATTTTTTGTTTTTCTTATATATGTATAATGCGCTAAATTGGTTCAAATGTGATGATATTACTTTTAATTTTGTAAGCAGTGATATGTTTGCGTAGATTATTTGTATTTCTAAGAGCGTGTCCAAATAATTATATAGATGGAATATTTCTGCGTAATAGTAAATAGATTGTATACTTGAAATATTAACAGGCCAACGGATTAAAATAAAATATAGTAAAATGTTTTTGGAAAATTAATCTCAAGCATGTATCAATTTATTTACTATAATAAGTAAATATTATTTAGTCTAGAGTTAAAATTGTTTGTAATGTTGAAAGCATATTCAAAAAGTTAACCATCTTCATTTCTTCTTTTTTCTCTGCCTTGTGACGTTAGCGTTCATGACTATTATTTCCTGTTCTTTTTACGTCTTAATTGATTCTGTAATTTTGTTAGTTCTCCTAAAACTTGGTCCGCTATCTATTTACTCAAAATCAATAACTATATTATGTTTTTATTCGTTTTGCCTTCTGCCATCAATTTGCAACGTGAGTATCAAATTTTCTAAGCCTTTTTCCTCATTATCTGCCGTAGGATCCCCACAACTGTCTTTTTGATATTAAGTATAAATTATTGTTTTATTCTAATTTTATATAAATTTTTGTCGCTGTTCATATATTCAGTTCATGCGATCTTTAGTATCCGTCTGTTGAACCCCCTTCATGTTGCTTCAATCTGCTCTTCATTTTTGAGGTGATTGTCCAGCATTCACTGACATATAGACAGATAGTTATCTCGTATGAGTTCAATATTTTTATTTGATTCTGACGAGGATTTTATGCTTCTTAATACAGAACTAATATTTTTGGAAGCATATTTGTCTATCCTAGCGATGTTTTGCCTAAATTGTAACATTTCCCTACTTTGGTTGAAACGCTTGCAGATATTAAATATTAGCATGACTGATTTTCGTGTTTCCGATTTGTAATTTGTTTTGATTTTTCGATTTTATTTTGCTCAGCCTTCTGCTAACAACTATGAATTCTGTATTCAAGCAGCTGAGGTTTGAACCTTTCTTTTTGGTTTCGGACACTATTTTCCGTGGAAACATTGTAGTTTTCGTTCTGCGTCTCTCATCACTAATATATGCATCTTATGTTGTCAGCATTGTGGCCGCCAATAATGAATCCTAGTAAGATCTAATTTTCTCAGAATCGCATCGCTATATAGGTTGAATATATCCGGTGAGAAGTTACATCCTTGTCTCACTCCTCTTTCTAGTTTTGTTTATATGCTAAACTTATTTTATATTTGTATGCAGGTGGTTTGCTTCCAGAGAAGTTTCTTGCTTATTGTAATATCCTCCCAAATACGTCACGAATGCTAAGCCGTTCCTACATATTCTCATGGTGCACTTTTTCGAGCGTATTTACCTAATCGATAAAATACAAATACACGTCCTTCTGTATTTTATTGTTCTCTTTGATAAAATTCTAGGCATAAATATTGTGTTCCATATTCCAGTGTCTTTTAAATGGCCGCATTGTTATTATTCTATTTCTGATCCGATTCTTCTACGCATCCTATTCATCAGAATTCGAATGATAAGTTTGTTATATGACTCAATGGGCTGATTATCCGATAAAGTTCACATTCACTTGCACCTGATGTATTAGGCAGCGCTATGAAAAGTTGAGGTTTGTACTCTTTAAAACTGTTGATAATTATTCTGTGAGATGAGCAGGTTAAAGTTCCGAAATATATTTATTCCATCAATATATTCCTGTGTGTATGAGACTGTCCCTTTTTGAGTCCTCTGCCAACTAGGGATATAATCTACTTGATTCATGTTTTTGGTGTCAGCCATGAAGCTTAGAGTATTATCGAAAAGGAAAATGTTTTATAAAAACGCTAAGATCGTCAACTGTACATACGTAAACCACTATATATGAATCTCAGTATAAATGAAACTCAAGATATATATTTTCTTGTTTTTTCATCCATTTTTTTATCCTGTTTTGATTTGAAACTGAAAAAATAAAAATAAAAAGGGAATGCTAATTTCGTCACTTTTCTTTTCTATTTACACTTTTATCATTTTTAATGTATCTATCACAATTTGCCCAGCTTCATTTGCCAGCGATCCCATCTGTCTGACAATCTGAGACATTTTTCTTCCTCCTTCTTCTTTTACTCCCTCGTTTTTCTTTCTTCCTCTCCTTTCATTCCTTCTTCCTTTTCTTTTTGCTACGCATACTTCAGTTGACTTAACTACACAAGCACTCAAACAAATAATTGAATTTTTCCATAATGTTTAATATCACTAATGAAGCAAATTTATCTCATTGAAATGGTCATACAATCTTGGAAAATTTGAATTTTTACATATATATATACACACACTTATTTCTTTCTTGATGCCTGTGTCAAAAATTGGCAAAATGTTTTCATCTGTGCTGTAAGTGTCGTTAGTTTGAGCTATGAGCTAAAGTATATACAGCAAATATGTTTTTCGATAAAATGTTATTGAACTAATGTAATTTTTGTTTTTTTTAATCATTTCATCCCGAGCAAGGGGAAACTGCTACTGATGTGCGGGGGGATACATAACTGAAAAAAGATTAATTAGCAGAGAGAGAAGAGGAGTACAAACCAATTAGAAAAGGAGCAATAGAAAGATGAGAATGCAGGTGTGATGACAGTTTCAAGGGTGGAAAGAAAGGGAAGGATATACGGAGTGGGGGAACGGCTAGAGTCAAGTGGTTAATAGATGAGTATTTACATTGCATTTAAATTCCTGGAGGTTGTAGCCGTCAGGAAAGCAAGAATATGGGAGCGAGTTCCACAGGCGGGAAGTGCGAGTGAAAAAGCTGAAGGAGTAGAATTGTCGTCTGCATTTGGCTAACCTAACTGTGAATGGGTGGGACCCAGTTGTCAATCTGGTTGCACGTGTAAACACCTTTTGAGGAGGTACCTGTTACTTGAGTTCGTCTGAGCAGAAGCCATGAAAATATGAGAGACGAAAATGTGTTTTTTGAGACTAGTAAATGTTGAATAAATTATTGCCCAGAGAAACTTTAAGTGAAGTGTTTCAATAGACACAGCATATAAGATATTTCACTTAATTTTATAATCACACAAGATAATATCAATGGTCAAAAAAATTCGCTAGTAAATGGCGTCATCATTATAAATTCGAATGCTAATGAAGGAAATGAGAAATAGTTAATTCGGAAGTTGAATCACGCATCAAACGCCTGTAAATTAATTCAGTTGTAACAGTGAATGACCAATAATAAAGCATATCATTTTACAAGAATACTCACTACACATTTAGATATAGATAATAACCCTAAAAAAAGCAAGTCTATTTTAGTTAAACCCTTGAAATAAAATATCATTTTATCAAATTTTTGATTTTTCAATACTCCACGAAAAAAGAAAAACAAATAAATAAGTCGTTTTACCGCCACAATCAAACTGAAACACTGGTTCAGCATCCTGTCAACAAAGTTAAGTAATGTCAAGCCTGCTAGATTTCTCCATTGCTGAGTTATTGGGAATAAAAATGGTTTTAAGTTCGGGCCGTGTCGTTGATTGAAGAGAAAAAATATCGTAATTAAAATCGGAAAACACGAGTTCCAAATTCATTCAGCTTTATTATTTTCACTTAACCTTGGGAAACATTTAGGTAATAATGCCAAATTTCTCCCCAACCACTACATATTAATTTTAGAACTTGTATCAGAAAACGAACACTATTTTTCTTCAAAATTGATGTATGAAAATTTAATTTTTTTCTCTTGTTTTGAATATTCTGCAAAATAGTGTTATGCAAGAAAAATCAACTAAGTTAGTAATAAATAAAACGAAAATCTCTATACAACCCTTTTATCAGATCAATGTTTAAAACTAGTTACACAGATCAACGAGTAAAATAGACTCACTGATCATTGATTAAAACCAAATTCCCTGATTTAAACTAGCAGCTGAGATCAATTATATAAACTAGTTTCTCAGGTCAGTCTTTAAAATAGGTTATCAAATTAAACACTAATTATATCTTTTCATACAAATGACTATCAAAAATTTCTCAAATCAATGAATAAACCTAGATTCTAAGATCAATGATTGAAAATAATTTCAGATCGATGAGTTAAACAGTTTTCACAGATAAATGAATAACAATAGCTTCTCATATCAATGATTAAAATAGATTTCTATGATCAATTATTAAAAGTAGGTTCTCTGATTAATGATTAAAAATAGCTTCTCAGATCATTGATGATGCTGTAAGAATGTTTAAAAATAACATATTAAATATCTTCTTATATCAATTATTATAACAAACTTTGCAAATCAATGAATAAAACTAGATACTAAAATCCATGATTGAAAACAGTTTCAGATCAATGATTAAACAAGGTTCTCATATCAATGATTATGTGTTTCACAGTTCAATTATTAAAATAGATTCGCATGGCAATAATGAAAACTAGCTTCTCAGATCAAAGATTAAAACTACCTTCACAAATCAATGATAAAAATTAGCTTTTCGGGAAAATGTATTAGAACTAGTTTTTTGAGATCAATTATTAAAGCTAGATTCTCGGAAAAATGATTACAATTAGGTTCCCAGATTAATTTTTAAAAGTAGCTTCTCAGATAAATTGCTAAAAATACATTCTCAGAACAATGATGAACACAATTTTCACAGATGAAGGATTAAAATATACTTTCCTGATCAATGATTAGAAATAGCTTCTCAAGTCAATTATAATACTTATATTTTCAGATCAATGAAGAAAATTACATTTTCAGATAAATTATTAAAACTAGATTAGCAGAACAGTGATTAGACCAGTTCTACTGATCAATGGTTTTGACGAGATTCTCAGCTAAATAATTAAAGACATCTTCAAAGATCAATGAAACTATATTCTGAAATTGATTATTAAAACGAGCTTATCAAAGCAATGATTAAATATTCGATTTAAAGATCAATGCTTAAGATAGTATCTTAGATCAAAGATTAATAAACTTTTCATATCAATAATTTATACTAGGTTTTCGGAGAACCTATTAAAGTTCAGTTTTCCTGTCATTAATTAAAACAACCTTCCCAAGATCTATGATTAGATTCATTTCAACAAATCAAGAGTTAAAAACACCTTCTCTGAGAATTGATTAAATCTATTATCTCAAATCAATGACTAAAACGAGATAATCTTATCATCGATTAAAACTTATTTGTTCAATCAATAATTATATCTAGCTTCTCAGATATTGATTAAAAGAAGTTACTCAAATCAATAATTAAAACTCGTTTTTCATATCAATCATTAAAATTATTTTCCTAGTTCAATGATTAATCTTCTCCGATCAATGATTAAATCAATTTTCTTAGATTAATGATTAAAACTAGCTATTCAGATCAATGGTTAAAGCTGTGTTGTCAGACTAAATGTTGTTGATTACGCGTGACAAACCGCACAAAATAATGAACAATAAAGCAATATTTGAGATAGAAAAATCAGTCAGTCAGTTAAATGCCATACGTGATACACGCTTGGGCGATCATGTCTCGAAAGAGAAATGACTGACTGGGCAGAAGATTATCCCGCAGTAGGTTGCTATTGCTTTCTGCGCTAGACTGGTTACCGACAAAGGCTATAGAACCCAATCTGTCCTGCTATTTAACCAATAACTGGAAGGAAGAAGACGGATTAAAACCTTTCCCAAGGGTATTTGCGCATAAGTGAATACAATGGATTCAACTGGAATTCGAACTCGGCTCCCCGGTTTCTCGTTCCGAGCCGATATCCACTGTCCACAACGAGTTATATTAAACGTAAAGATATAAACTGGAACGCAGGTCATTAATCCAGGAATAAAATTAGTAAGGAATATATATATATATATATATATATATATATATATATATATATATATATATATATATATAAGCCTTGAAGTGAAGCCGTGCTGAATTAGCATGTCCACGTCCTAACTGACGGATGCGGTGTAATACTATTCTGGCTGTGTGGAGCTCAAAGCTTCTATGTCTGCTGACACGGTATTCTCTGTGAAACTCTCGGTATCTTACGGATCTCGTGCGGTACTCACGTTGTTTTGACGTATCTCACTATGGCAAGAGTATATATACTCAAGTCGAGTGAATTATCATAGAAAAAAGGGAGAGCCCACAATACTAAAGATCCAAGAATCTTCTAAATCTAGCAATTTAGAACAACGAGTAAAGAAACTTTACATATAAATAATGAAAAGTAGATGCTCAGATCAATGATAAAGTCTATGTTCTCATATCAATGTTAAAAATAGCTTATCATAAGGATAAATAAGCTATTCTAATCCATGTTTATAACTAGCTTCTGACATCAATATTGAAAAATAGCTTCTGATATCAATGATTAAAACCATCTTCTCATTTCAATGAAACTATCTTCACAGATGAATTATTAAAACTGAATTATACGATCAAGAAATAAGACTAGCATCCCAGATTAGATATTAACTTTTATCCTCAGACCAATGATTAAACCTAGTTCGGATATTTTTTATGAAATCTAGTTCTTCCTATCATTGTTTAAATCTAATTTCTCAGATCAATTATTGAAATTGTCTTCTCTGATCAATAATCAAATGAACTTATCAGATCAATGATTAAATCTAGCTTCTTCCCAGATTAAGGATTATAACTAGCTTCTCATATCTATTATTAAAACTTATTATCAGATCAATGATTGGAAGTAAATTCCAAGTTCAAAGATTGAAAATAGCTTCTCTGATAAATGATTAAATCAAACTTTTCAGTTCAATTGTTAAAGTAGATTCTCTGATCAATGATTAAACTTGCTTCACAGTTCAATGATTATAAATAGATTCTAAGATCTATGATTAAAACTAGCTTTTCAGAACAATGATTAGACTAGTTTCACAGACCAATGATCACAAACAGCTTCTCAATATCAATGTTTAAATATATATTCTCTTATCAATGGCTATAATTATCTTTTCAAAATAATGATTTAATGTAGCTTCTCATATCAATGATTAAAAGTAGTTTATCAAAGGAATAATTAAAATATCTTTTCTTTTCAGATTAATGATTATATCTAACTTCAAGTCTCAGTAATTTAAACTACCAATTCATATGCATGATAAAAATATCTTCTCAAATCCATGATTAAAAACAGCTTTTTAAATCAATGACTGCATGCAACTTCTGTTGTCAATTATTAAAACTATCTTTCCAGATCTATGATTTAGTCTAGTGTTTTAGTTCCATGCTAAAATCTTGGTTCTCAGACTAATAATTAAATATAAGTTCTCAGAGCAACGATTAAAAATCTTCTCAGCTCAATGATTAAAACGGATTTCTCAAATTAATAATTAAAACTAGCTTCTCAGATCAACTAAGAAATATATTTTCCGATATAAGTAATTAAAACAATCTTCTCGAATTAATGATTAAATCTATCTTTTAAGAACTATGATTCAATGTAGACCTCAGAACAATGATTAAAAATAGATTCCCACATCAACAATTAAAATAACTTCTCATATCATTGATTACATTAACTTCTACGATTCTTCTTCTTTTTCATATGCCTTCTTCATGATCCTAGGTGATCAAGGAATTCTACTTAGCTTATTGTCTTGTCGCTCGCAATAATTTTCCTCCTGTTATATCTCCCAAACTACGCTCCGCCATCCGATTGCTTGGACCTATCAAGTAGGTCTTTAGCTGCTTTCTTCTATATACTTTTCCCTTTATCCACCCTGTGTATATAAAATTCTCCAGGCTCTCATTCCTCATTACATGACCCAGAAACCTCTTCTCACTTTTCCTTAAGTTAAGTATGAGTTTACATCCTTTCCACTACCTCATCGTTGCTCACGTGCTCAGTACATGCTATTCTCAGCTTCCTTAAAAAACACATTTCTGCTGCCTTCAAGCTTATACTTCATCTTTAATGAGATCATTTAACATTTACTTCCATACGGAAGGACAGATATCACATAGCAATTCAGGATTCTTTTCTTTGTTTCCAATGAAATTTTCCAGTCTCTCAGTTTTGGCTAGCATTTGAAATACTTCCTTGGCCATAACGATGTGTCTTTGAATCTCAACGTCGCACTTTCTATCTTCTCTCACAACACTCCAGGTATTCATTTTTTTTTTTACTTGTTTTCTTTTAATTTCACCGATCTGTAGTTGGCATTTTTGGATCTTCTTTATGCTGATAAGAATACATTCAGTTTTCTTTATGTGATGCTCAGTATTTTTTTCTCGCTTTCTGTTGCTAACTTATGTAGGAGGTTATGCATTCTTCTTTCTGTGTCTGCTATCAGCATCGTGTCATCCGCGTGTCTTATATTATTGAGATTGCAAACCAAAAATGACAAATTTCGACAAGGTTTTATTCTTTCATAATTGCTTCGCTGTACAAGTTGAATAGATCGGGTGAGAAAACACATTCGTGTCTTACGGCCCTTTCTATTTTTGTATACCTGCTGAATTCGCTTCTAATTTGTACACAGGCCGGTTTGCTGCTAATTTTTTTTTTGTTTATTATGTTAAAGTTTGTTTAAAAAATATCGAGGTTGAGCATCTCAATCTAGTTTTGTGATGTATTTTGTCGAACGCCTTTGTGTAGTCTATAAAGCACATATAAAAGTCCTTCTGCATTCATATTGCTCTTTCGGATAGTTATCTGAGCATGAATATTGCATTGCTCGTCCCGGTATCTTTAACAAGGTTACGATTTTCTTGTCTTATTCTTAAGATGCGCGCTCTTTTCATAAGAATCCTGATGATGAGTTTTGTTATGTGATGCATTAACCTACTTTGTCGGTGGAATTCACATTCCTCTGCACCTGGCTTTTTAGGTATGGCAAGTAAATTTATCTGCTTAGGTCTTTCGTTATATTACCGTTTTTGTAGAATTCGTTTATTATTTTTGTTAGCTTGTCTATGCCAAATAGTTCTAAGGACATCAACATCAATTTTGCAATCTCATCGGTGTCTACTGCTTTGTTTCTCTTCTATCAGGCCACTTCAGTATTTTAATATTTCTGATACATCCGTATTTGTGCGTATTATTTGGTGTTCTCCCTTGTCGTGGAAAAGCTCACCAATATACTCATCACATTTCTGAGGTATTTGATTTTTTTATCTAGGGTGAGTGTATCACCCTTTGCTTTTTATACATACTGTTACTGAGCAGGCTTTTTTTCAAGTTAGTTCCTTTATCTCTTTATGCATATCATCATTATTTGTTGTGCTCAGTAGCTCTACGAATAAAGTTTAAAAATATCTTCTCAAATCAAGGAATAAAAGTTTTTTCAGATCACTGATTAATCTGCGTCTCAGATCACTGACTAAAAAGGGCTTCTCAAATCAATGAATAAAACCATATTTTTAGATCAATGTTTAAAAAATGTTTCGCAGAAACACAGATTAAAACAATATTTAACATACCAATGATTTATCCTCATGTTTCACATTAATTATCAAAATAGTTTCTACAATAAATGCTTAAAAAAAGCTTCTCGGACTAATGTTTAAATATAATTTATTCAACTAATTCTTAAAACTAATTTCTAAAATCAATGCTAAAACTATCTACAAAGATCATTGATTAAATATAGCTTCTCGGAGTCATGTTAAAACAATCTTTTGATATCAATCATCTAATCTCGCTTCTCAAATCAATGATCAAAATAGCTTCTATGTTTAATGTTTACAAATAGCTTGTCTAATTAATGATTAAAATATCTTCTTGAAGCAATGGCTTAAACTAAATTCTCAGATCAATGTTAATCATATTTTCTTAACCTTATTATTAAATTTTTTTTCATATCAAAGATTTAATCTAGCTTTTAAAACAATTGTTAAACAGCTTCTACGATTTAGTTCGTCAGATCGTTTTTAAATATAATTTATTCAATTAAATATTTAAAAATATCTTCTAGAATCAATGTCTAAAAATAGCTTCTCAGATCACTGATTAAATCTATTTTCTCTGAAAATTTGATTCTTAAATCAATTACTAAATCTAAATCCTGAGATCAATCTTTATATATATATTCTATGAGCAATAATTAAAACAATCATTTCATGTCAATGATTCAATCTCGCTTCTCAAATCAATTATTAAAATAACTTCTGCGATTAATGATTAAAAATAGGTTCTCTGATTGATGATTTAAAATATATCTTCTCAAATCAATGAAAAAATGGCTTCAAAGAAATGAATATCATAAATCTTCATGAATACGAGCCATTTTTCTTCAGAAGAATCAAGATCGTATCCATGAAGATTTATGATATTCATTCGTTTGAATCTATTTTTTGGCAATAAAACATATCACAAAAGAAGAGCTCATCAAATTAAATAACACATCAAGTGAATTATTTCACCTGTAACAACAATTAAAAAAACTAGTAAGAACTATAACATTTGTTGAACTAAATACGTCTGTTTTTCTTTAAAGAAAAAATAAATTAATTCATAGAAATATTTTATAAATTTCAACTACAATGTTGTTAATATTAGATCAAAATATCGAATTTTTCCTGTATTTAAATGGCTAATCTTATTACATTTACAGATGACCATATTTGTCAGTCAATCAGTTAAGTGATAGATGCTTGGATGATCATGTCTCGAAAGAGACATGACTGAATGGGCAGAAGATTATCCCGCAATAGGTTGCCATTACTTTCTGTGGTAGATTGGATGTCAGCCAAGGCTAAAGAACCTAATCTGTTCAGTTATTTAGCCCATAATTGAAGGGAAGAGATGGATTAATACCTTTCCTAAGGGTATTTGCGCGTAAGTGAATACAAAGAATTCAACTGGAATTCGAATATTTGTGTTGTCTTGGAGAAAGAAATTTGCTTTCTTCATAATTCGGAAAAGAAAACTTTCAAAATCGCTTCGAGGAACAGTCAATAATATCGAATAAGAAATTGCCGATTTTTAAACGTATGAGTTGAAAACATCGATTTGTAGTGTGGCGTCTGCCACAGCAATGACTCATAACCTCGATCTAAAACAATAATGACCATATGCCATTTGCCTTATCACATGGAGATTTGGATAAATAACCAGACAGAAATTCGCATAAAAAGTGCATTCGTAGACTTGAGTTATATATTATACTCCCGTATACCATTTCCAAAAACACTTCTGCGTTTATATTTCCTCCCCAGGGATCACTCCTACGCAGAAATGACTACGTGACCGACACACTCCCGACTCATAAGAGCTTCTACCCACTTTCCTCTGGTATATCTAATCAGATAATATAGTCGCAGTCGTCCAGCCACGATTTCTCCTCCTTGGGTCCTACTGGTGAACTTATGACCTAGAAAAATAAGTAGAAAGCGTGAACATGCACGCACACAGATTGATCAAACGCATGCGCACACATTTAATACATTTGTTTAAACTTTGATGCGTACTCATACTTTAATATATGCTGTTTTTTTTTAAAACAGTTTATTTATGATCTGTTTTTATAAGACAATATATCTGTGTGCGTTGTGGTGTAGTAGATATCTGCCCGGAACAAGAAATCAGGGAGTAGATTTCGAATTCCAGTTGAATTTCTTGCATTCACTTACGCGCAAATACCTTAAAAAAAGGTATTAATCCGTCTCTTATCTCCAGTTATTATTGAACAGGAGAGATTGGGTTCTCTAGTCTTGGCTAGCTACCGTATAATGTAATGGCAACATACTGCGGGATAAACTTTTACCAAATCAGTCAAAAATATTCAATTAAAACAGTGTCTAATACAATAATAGAACCATAAATATTTATTATTATTACGTTATTACAGGTGAAAACTACAAACTATATACAAAGTTTTGTACATCTTATTTCGACATTGAAAGAACAATGTCTCATCAGGTAGTTAATAATGATGATAATAATTGTTTTAATTTTTTCTTTTGCAAACAACGCTACCATTTGCTTTTGAAACTTTTTACAAGGTAAAAAGATATTAATAAAGTGAGAAAAGAAAGAGTAAATAAAAGATCAGAAAATAAGCGGAGAAAGTAAGAAAAGGAAACAAAATATACAAAAGAAATAGAAAAGGGAAAAAAAAGATGAAATATAGAGGAAAGGGCCAATGGAAACGGCTAAGAGAGTGAAATGTTAAATTTTGTCGTGAATTACATTGCCAACAGATATTGACATCGGTTACACGTTTCTAGGCTTAAATATTTTGGCATTTAAAATAAAAGTATTGTAATTCTATGAAAAAAGTAGGAAAAGGAAAAGATACATAAGTAGTAGGAAGTGGAGAGGAAAACTAAGAGGATAATAATTATGTAACAAAGTATTGAGTGAAGAAAGGGGAGCGACAATGGAAACGGCCAAGAGCAAGATTTTTTTTTAAATATTTTGCCGGAAATGAATTGTAGACAGATATAGACATCGGTTACAGTGTTTCATGTTAAATCGTTTGGAATTTTTTATAAATGATGAAATCGCATACACAAACAGAAAAATATTCATAAAACGTAAAATAAAATATATTTAAAATGCACATCAAGCGAAGATATAAATTCATTAGACGTAATATAATAAATTGGAAAGATAAAAAGAAAATTAAATTCAAAATTAAATGAAAATTATATTAAATTAACATTAAAATAAAATAATTAAACTAATATATATAAATATAATATAATAAATAAAATATATTATTAAAATAAACATTAAGATATTTAGCATAATTAATATTCCTTATTGTTATATAATTTCAATATTTTATTGTTATGTAATTTAAATCTTTTTTCTATATTATTAGTGCAACTATAAATAAGTTTTATAGAATCTCGACTGAAAAGTTTTAAATTTTCAATTTCAATTTTAGTTTATTTTATGTTGCCTTTCCGCTTTATTAAATTAGGTCTAACGAATTTATATCTTTGTGTTATGAATTTTAAAATACTCTTTAAGTTTTATGAATAATTTCTCTTTTTGTTTTTGATTTCATTGTTTTTTTAAATAATGTCAAGAGATTTCATTTGAAACACTGTAACCGATGTCTGTCTGAAATTCACTTTCAACCAAAATTAACAATTTCTCGCTTTTGCCCTTTTCCATTGTCTCTCCACTTTATTCCATATATAATTTGTCTCACCTTTTATATCTTTTTAATTTTCCTCTTCACTTTCTACTCCTTCTGTTTGTTTCCTTTTTCTGTTTGTTTTCCTTTTTTCTTTTATAGAAATTTTTATTAAAAAAACAACCGAATCATTTGAGCGCAAAAACCGTGTAACAGATGTCAATATCTGTCTGCAATTCAGTTCCGGCCAAAATTGAACATTTCTCTCACTTAGCGGTTTCTATTTGATTTTCTCTATATATGTTTCACTTATTGTCCTCTTCACTTTTTTTTTTAATCGTATCACCCTGAGCAAGGCGGTGACGCCACTGATTTGCAGGGGGCTACATAATAGTGAAAAGAATGGAAAAGAGGAAGCTGGAAACCTCATCCTAAACAGGGAACAAGGGATGAACCTCTTAACCTGTTCAATAGAGGTGGGTGGAGTGTGAACCGGGCGATAGATAGATCTATCTACTCTAATTGAAAAAAATGTGAGAAGATTGGAAAAGAGAAAGCCTGAAACCACATCCTAAACAGGGAACAAGGGATGACCCTCTTAACCTGTTCTATTTTTATCTTTTCTTTTCCTTTTCCTTTCCTATTCTTTAATTCTCAGCGTATTTCCTGATCTTTCCTCCATTTTCTTTCCTCCTTTTTTAATATGTTTTTAATATCTTCTTAACATGCACGAAAAATTGCATGAAATAAGGAGAGGTGTTGTGTGAAAAAAAATGAAATGAAATGTTTATTCCATCATTATTAAGAAACTGATGAGACGTCGTCCTTTCAATGTCGTAATATAGTGTACAATTTTGTAGTAGTTAGATTTTTCCACATATTACTAACGTAATAATTATATATATATATATATATATATATATATTTCTCTGGAATCTCTCACTCTTAATCTCTCCTTCTTTCTCTCTTTCTGCATGAGTGCGTGCATTAGATTGTGTGAATTTTGTATGTGCAATACACAAAACTGTTTATATTTTAATCTTAATACCAACAAATACGGAAAGTGTATTCCTATATCAAGGTTGCGTTCAGTCACTTATAGCAATAGATGATTTTACTTCGGCTTTCGTTTGCAGTGGGTGTCGGGAAATCGGAATTCGAATTGCAGTTGAATTCGTTGCATTCACTTACGCGCAAATACTCTTTCGGAAAGGTCTCACTCCAGCGATGGTTTACACAGCAAGATAGATTAGGTTCGATTTTCTTTATTTGGCAAGTATTTACCGTAGAAAGTAATGTCAATCTACTGCCTGAAAATCTTCCGTCTAGTCAGTCACGTCTCTTAAGAGACATTTTCTCTCAATCCTGCATCATGTATGCAATTTAAGTGACTCTCTGAATCTTGTTATATCATTTTTAATTTTCCTCTTCACTTTCTACTCCTTCTGTTTGTTTCCTTTTTCTGTTTGTTTTCCTTTTTTCTTTTATAGAAATTTTTATTAAAAAAACATCCGAATCATTTGAGCGCAAAAACCGTGTAACAGATGTCAATATCTGTCTGCAATTCAGTTCCGGCCAAAATTGAACATTTCACTCACTTAGCGGTTTCTATTTGATTTTCTCTATATATGTTTCACTTATTGTCCTCTTCACTTTTTTTTTAATCGTATCACCCCGAGCAAGGCGGTGACGCCACTGATTTGCAGGGGGCTACGTAATAGTGAAAAGAATGGAAAAGAGAAAGCTGGAAACCTCATCCTAAACAGGGAACAAGGGATGAACCTCTTAACCTGTTCAATAGACGTGGGTGCAGTGTGAATTGGGTGATAGTCTTTCTACTCCAATTGAAAAAAAAAAGTGAACCAAAATTAGCGATTTTGTTATTTTTTATTTTTTTTAAACATATCACTTCGAGCAAAGCGGTAACACCAACTGAGGTGCAAGGGGCTACGTAAGAGTTAAAAGATTTAAAAAGAGAAAGCCGGAAACTACATCCTAAACAGGAAACAAGGGATGAGCCTCTTCACCCGTTCAATAGACGTGGGTGTAGTGTAAACCGGGCGATAGTTTAGTCTATCTACTCCATTTGATTTAAAAAAAAGAGAGAGAGAAATGTAAAACAAAAAATACGAGTAAAAGTTTGGAAAAGAGAAAGCCGGAAACTACATCCTAAACAGGAAACAAGGGATGAGCCTCTTCACCCGTTCAATAGACGTGGGTGGGGTTTAAACCGGACGATATTTTAGTCTATCTACTCCAATTGAAAAAAAATCACAGGAAAACTATTTAATATAGAGATATTGTCGGAATCATTTGATCTCCTATTTCTAAAATGCACTACTCTTATATAGTATTTCACTATAATATAAATTAATACTTTTTCTAGTAAATGTAACGAAGCAGATAGAGCATTTTAGTCATATGTTAGATATTTTAAATCCTGTATCAATATGTTCTTTTCTTTCTTTTAAGGAACTAAGTTCTGTTGCATTCCGCAAACGTTGGTGGCAACTTAAAAGTAATATATTTAATTTTTTTATAATAATTTCAGCTCAACCTAAGAAGTACTGCAAATATTGCACAGTGGGGTACATTAGAGTCGAGTGATGAGAAAGTGTAACAAGTTACAGGGGTATCAGAAAATGGAAAACTGAAGAATGAGTACACTGATGTGAAGAAAGCTGCATGAGAATAAAGTGGACAGGGAGAGCATGATACAAGGGTTGTCAGGGAAAAATACGAGTCAAGAAGAATTGACATTGAATTTAACTTCTTGGAGATTGAAGTTGTCAGGGAAGCTAGTATATGGAAGGGATTCTAGTATATTCCAAAGACGGGCAGTGCGAGAAAATAAACTGTAAGAGCAGAAGCTATGATTACATATCTCGAGTAAATTCATGCAGTGGAGGCACCAGGGTGCTACGCTTATCGGTTCAGAATCCATGAGATTATTTGTAGAAAAGACAGTGGGAAGCAATATTATGTTGGTGAGAAAGTGACTGGAGTCAAGCTAGCAGATCGGGATCAATTACATTGCTGATTCTACTTTGACTTTGGGCAAGAACACCAAGATTAATAGTAAGGGGAACCCGAACAGATGTGACAGCAGTATTCATTTAAGGGGTGGATTATAGATTTATATATGCGCAGGATGATTTTAGAAGAGAAAAAAACTTCAATACAGTGAACCGACCTTCCTAGCAGATTTAGCTATGAATTCAATGTAATAATTCCACTTGAGGCTAGTTGATATATTTCTAGCGAGAAGGCGAAGGGTTTTGCTTTTATTGAGTATCTTGGGACATGCAATGAGGAAGGAGGGCTTGGAGAACCTGATACTAACAGGCCAGATAGAAGGAAAAAGAGACAGAGGAAAGCAGCAGATAACATATTTAAATGGCCTGAGGAGGTGGAAGACAGAACGGGGGCTGAGAGACGTTACAGGAAAACGCGATTTAGAGCCACCAGGTATAAGGAGACTTGGATGGACATGATCGCCTACAGTCTTGAAGAGTCAAGGTACATAAAAGAAGAAGAAAGAAGATTGGTCTATACTGATGGCAGGCGTAGAGCGATTTCCTATGGTGTTTAAGTGATAGCAGCATCCTTAAGAATGTATTAAAATGTACGATCCATTTATTACCTCAGTTCACTACAAACTGGAGGTCATTTTCAATATCAACAGCGAGGTTTGCTTTGTCAGCCTCGGCAATTTTCTTATCGAGTCGGGAGTAAATGGTGTTGTTGTCAGTTTAGATGGCTACTTGAAGAGTGTATATTTTTTCTTTTTCCATTTCGAAATTCTAGTATAAATTCCCGAATAATGCGGAAGTAAGGCAATGCACAAAACGCCGCGAATGTGAAAATCAATTCTGATTAATTAAAATTTCATTTTATATTGTAGTTTATTTTAACGTGTATTCTAACTTACTTAAATGATATATGAACAATTCATTACAAAATTCCTAAAGAAAGAAACAGCAAATCACCGAAACATTTTAGTGAAGTCTACGACACCTTAATTATCAAGATGAATAGAAAATAATGAAATCATTCAAAGGAAAGCGGAAATGGATTACTTCGTTGTCATCTTCAAAAATGATAAAACGTGGAAGCATTAAAATACATTACAAACGAGTAGTGTAAATTTTAAGAAGTCATAAGAACAGTTTTAATATAGTAGCAAATAACACAAATATTAAAATGAAAGAAAAAATACAGTTATTAAAATTTAAAGGAAATTAGAAGTACTAATGTCATTAACATGTATGCTAATATTACGAATATTAAATCTAAAAAATTAGTACATCTATTACAATGTATTTCAAATGTTAAAATATTAGTAAATTTAATAGTATTTCAATATAGTACAAAGTCTAGTTATATGAAACGAAGTAAATAGTAAATTATATAAATGTAGAAAATAGTAGAAGTTTGTAAATATAGTTAAATTATTGGGAGTATGACAATTTAGCAAACAATTTTCCAGTATGAAAATGTGTAAGAAATTAAGCAGAATTCTGAAAATTTATGGAAAATTTACTAAATAAATAATTACATTAATAATAAATGCAATGCCGTTTTTGTATATACGAAATTAAGAATGGGTAAAGATAATTCCAGATTAGAGAAACAAAAATCAAAACCATAGGAACAGTGTAGATATACTGGAAGCGTATTATATATGCCTGAAAGTACGAAACGCATTGAGATAGAGAATTGCAATAGTTACGCTAAGTATCATAAAATGGAAAATCATTGTTACTAACAAAGAAAAAGAGCTGTGATATGCTATGTATATCAGCCATCCTCTATGGTAGTGAGTGCTAGTCTACTTCACACAGATGATGAGATTGGGAGTAAGAGGAATGGGTTCCTACAGAATGATGCTGAAAAAAATATGTAACAAAATCGTGATCAATGGCCATGGTCTAATGAAAATCATAACAAAATTTCTTCTCAGCAGCAGATAAAATAGAAGAAGGATCGACATTGAATTAAAAAAAAATTATAAACAGATTATATTGATGTTGTAGACAATTTTTGAATGCACATTTCTTAGGATTATTCTCCTCGTTGAACAAAATTGAGGTTCAGAATAAATCTCTAACGCTTGGGGCAATAAGTTGATTTGACATCTACAAATAATAGAAACCATGTGCAATATCTCATTCCGAAGGGGAAAGAATGAATACCTCTCTCTATAGCTGTTAAATGCATCAAACCCGTTTGTGTTCACTTAATAATAGTGATAATTTGAAAGATTATATCATTCATATTCATGAAGATGTATTGAGATGATTCAGTTTACTGAATCTGAGATGATAGCGGGAAGTGTATAAGAATATTGAGAAATCATGCTATCAAAAATTCTCACTATTGACATTGAAATACTAACTAGGTGCCAACATACAAGTCATAATAAAAATATGCCACCTCTTATGCTTTAAGGATGTGTGTAATTTTATCCTTAGCCAGTTTTCAAGACTGTCGTGTAAATCTGTAACATAGCATCAGGACTTGTAACTAACGAACAATGACATTTATAATTATTGATCTATCAGTCTCTGGATGACCTGGGTTCACTTTCATCAGGTCGACTGTTTTTAATGGGCAAGTATAAGAACGTTCGAATCATGGAAATAATGTGCAAAAACGAAATCTATGTCGAATTAAATAGTCGCGATTAGCATTATTACTCTAGGGATATGAAAAGACAAGCTGAAGGTGAAAGTACAATAATAAATTATAATATTTTTTTTATTTATTTGAAATAATTACTGATAGGAGTTCATCAGACAAATCAGTAGGCTCTAATTGTTTAGTAATATTTGAAAAGATTCGATATCAAAACATGCATTGGGATACAAACCGATGAAAAAAAATAATTAAATTACAAAGAAACAGAATATTTTCATGAAAAATAAAGGAAGGACTGCTGACAGCTAAGGAATATAAAACCTCTTTAATTTATTACACTGTATGACTAGTGAATTTGTTATACTTTTATGTATGAGGAGACCTTTTTATTTTCAGCAATTGTATATATATATATATATATATTATTCTCTTCTCGACGACATAATTATTGCTAACTAATAAATAATCAGACATAATTATTGCTAATTAATAATCAGACATTGTTCAAGAACTAATATTCGGGAAGTGTTTTCTTAATGATTTTAAAGTTGAATAAATCATAGAAGAGAAAATGCACTGAGCTTATGCAGCCTTGCAATAGTCTTTCTTTTTCCATGACCATACAAGATATATATATATATGTGTGTGTGTGTGTGTGTGTGTGCGTGTATTTCGTTAGATTTGATAAATGCCAAACATTGCTTATTTTTAATAAATCTTTTCATACACCCGGATAATCTTTCGATTATTATAATTGAAAAATTTAAGTAATTCAAATATCATGTATTAGAGCAACAACGGCCCTTTTTTAAAAGTGACAGACAAGTTATTATTATTAAAATTTTTACATAATGTTCATGTATATATATACATATATTTATATATATATAGTCCTCCGCAGACAGATCTGTTTGGCTGTATCACAGCTCATCAGTAGGATTAGCCTCCGACTGCTTTTAACCCAGGATTGAAACCCGACCGAATTGGAGTCAGTCGGCGATTCAACCTTTAGGCTATGGGCGTTGGTTAGAAGAAAGCAGACATTTTAGCGTGTATATTGTCATTATACCCGCCCAATAGCCAGAGTGCTCTAATCCATTACTGGATGAGCGATGCGTATATATATATATATATATATATATATATATATATATATATATATACACTCAAACTGCATAAGAAATATCCAATGCTTTTGTGCTATTCGTGCGCTTTCAGCCATTGTCAAGAATTAATTTTGATTTACTTGTAAATAAATATGTGGGAAATTTACGCATATAAAATCTTGTGTATGTTGCGTTCCGAACACGGTAAACACATTGTTATCGTGTTAACAATTAATATTATTAAGTGTATGGTTTTTATTTTTTATTAGTACTGCTCTAATTATCTGTTGTGGGACAGGTGAAATGTCAAATTTTTCGTCAATTATGTGTAGTATAGCCATTGTAATTGTTTACAGATTTGAATAGTCGAAGAACACAGTTCATCAAAGGACATATAAATTCGTAAAAGACATTGTTTTTTGCAGTATAGATTTTGAATGTGAATTATTATTATTGATAATGAAATTGAAAATTTTAATTTTTTAATTTTTTATGCAATATAATTAATTTAATTTTCTTATTTGACTTGGTTGTTATTATATAAGTATTTAAATATATGCATATAATTTGAGTTACGAAAAGAAAAAATATACAATCAAGTGAAAAATCATATATAAACACAATGATAATTGCCTGTCTGTCATTTTTAAAGAAGCCTGAATATATATATATATATATATATATATATAGATGTTTGTGTATATATGTGTTTAAATATACAGATCTATGTGTACTTTCAGAGTTTATGTGAGGTTTGTTAGTATACTTCCATAAATACGTGTTAATATTATTTATGTATATAAATGTCGGGCATTCAGAAATATATGAGTGTGAGAACATATATATATATATATATATATATATATATATATATATATATAGATAGATAGATAGATAGATAGATAGATAGATATACATATAAACACGTATGAATGTGTGTATATATGTATAGTAGTTGTAGATAGAGACACATTTCAAGCAAATATGCATAAGTGTTGTCATATGTCTATGGAAATATACATGTGTATTGGTGTGTGTGTGTGTTATTATTTAAATACATGCGTGTTTTATGAGTATATATGTGGTTTGTTGGTGTACTCGCATAAATATGTTGGTATTAAATATACGCGGATAAATCCAGTCTTCATAAATATGTTTATGTGTGTGTGAACACAATATTTATCTGTGAATCAGGATAGATGTGTGTATGTTTCTATATCTTGGTGTACACACAGACGCATTTGTATGCATGCATACGTGAATATGTTAATATACTGGATTATATATGTATTCGTGTTCATGTGCTGGTGAGTGGGCGCGTAATGTGTTTATTGTCACTACATCAGTTCGAGGAACTCTTTTCGCCTAGCCTAATGATCCCCAACAAAAATAAGTCAAAAATCTTTCTTCGGGTTCATGTTAGTTGATTTCCATTTGATTTTGAAGAAATGTTTAATCCGAGAAAATATTTGCAATGAATGGAACGAATACAGTGTGGTCTTTAGCACAAAATTGAATTATAATTAATAAACACTCAAAATGTTCAGATGTTTCTTTTTTTCTTTATATATAAATATATATAACGATCTTTATTATAATTAGAATGTTAATAGTTTCACAAGAATATATTAGCCATTCATAATGAGTAAAGTGTACTCTTTGTTAGTTTTATTTCAATCTCTTTCACAACGTAGCAGAAAATGTTATATACACATCATCCTGAATCCGAAAGAATAAAATATAATAAATAGCAATCTTTTGTGTGCCCGCGTTACACATGATGTCACACTCGGGCATTGCTACACATCCGCTTCTCAAAGAATTCCAAAACGAAGCTGCTATCTGTTAACTATCACAGACAATTTCTCTTACTCTCAGTAGCATGGATCAGGCTATCCACCCTGAAAACAATACACTGCGCCTCATTGGCCTTGCGCTCTCAGCAGACCCCCAAATGAAATGACTATATCGAATCCATAGCTAAATACGCAACTAAGAAAGTCGGTTTACTGTTTAGGATCAGGAAGTTTTTTTCCCGACTGAATCCATCCTGCATATATATAAATCTACCATCCGCCCATGTATTGAATGCTGCTGCTACATCTGGTCAGATGCACCTGCTATTCATATGGGGGTTCTTGACAAAACCTAACGGATAATCTGTAATGTTATCGATCCCGACTTGGCAGCTCAGCTACAGTCATTCTCTCACCGGCGTAAACTGACTTCCCTGTGTCACTTCTACAAATACTTTCACCGATTCTACTCTAGTGAACACTGGTGCCCCCTATGTATGAATTTACTCGAGATACTAGACTAGCAAATATTTCTCACCCTTTTACTGTGAAACTAATAAAATGTAACCGCACCTTCTAATCTAATAGCTCCTTTTCTCGTACTTCCCCTCTGGGAATTCCTTTCGCTATCCTTGCTTCTCCGAGAGATACAATCTCTAAGAATTTAGATGTAACTTCAATAGCTATCTCCTATCTTCCTTTCTCTCATGCTCTTTTTCCATCCACTCCACTGCCATCACACTAATATTCTCATCCTTCTATAACCCTCTTCCTGACACCCCCTATAACCTGTCCCTCTTACTCATCGCTTTCCTTCTATGTAACATCCTGCGCGCCAATTGTAGTGAAAATACCTTGCTTGGTGTGAAATAATTGAAATAAATAACATCAGAATGTCAACAAAGGAATTCGTTGTATTTTTACAGTCAGAAACTAGCAAATACCAAATTTCAATAGACTAATATTTGGCAAAATAAGAAATTTTTGTTGCAAGTAAGAAATGCTTAGTCTTTACTTCGACATTTCTATTTATTTATGCACTTATATAAAATTGACATATTATCTTAGTTATTTTATCGCGTACTCCCTCTGCTGTACAACAATAAACGATAACATTTTATCTAAAGTTCATTAATTATATATAGCCATCTGCATTTCTTAAGCATTTACTGAATGCACATAAAACACATTATATGGAATATGAAAATTATGTGGCTTTTTCGGTAAACATTACAGATATACAACTGTATAACATGACACAGTCCGAAACATTTTTTATAATGTTTAATAATATCCTACCGGTTCGTGTACGATGATTGAACATAAGCAGGGTTGAACCTAGATGTGAGACCGCTTTTAACAACTAGGTGTTGCAGCGTTGGATGAGCGAGTGCTGTAATTGACAATAGCTCGAAATTGTTAATCGGAGTCTTGAATAATTTGTTGTCTTTTTTCCTCACTAAAGTATATTCATCATCGTTCACTTTCAGTAAAACCTGGTATCATTTAAAATTTAGCTGGTGTGAAATGATTAAAATAAATAAGCCAAGTAAAGACATACAGTTCTCAATATTTTGTAAGCTCAACTCAATATGATTAAATGGGTCAGAATTAGAGAATTTACTGAGAAAAATATAATTGCAAAAAATGTTCTGTGTTATACAGAAAAACAACACTGAAATAATTTTGGAACATGGCATGTATGTTCTGACAAAAGCGGCATATTCATTCAAGCTTTCCCCAAACGATTACCAACTTTATCGATCGATACAAAACGCTGCTTTCAAGTGGTAAAATTCCCTAATAAAAACCAGACTGAAGATTTCGTTGAAAAACTATTACACAAAAACCTGCCGAATTTGACACCAAAAGCTATTGAAGATGTGGCTAAATTTCTACAATTTGTGGTAACTAATTGTGAATGAAAGGAAAATATACTTTTTATTTCGGAGATTAAATTCAATAAACAAATCGAAAATTATATATAAATATTTATTCAAACGCAAATTTATCACTGTGATCCATGATATTGCTCTGATAATAATTTTGCTGCCAGCTCAAAAACCATTTACATAAATATTACAGATCCTTATATCTCTTTTCTCTCAATTGATTTTCGACTTGAGTCATACATTTTCGGTTAAAAAAAAACTTAACCGAAATTAAATTATAGAGCTTTCGTATGCATGTGACAGCTTGAAGACTTGCATTTCGGAAAAAATATATAAAATAAAAATGAATCACGGGAGAATGATAGAGATTAATTATTAAATTTAAACATGTTCATAATTTAAATTAAGATTAATCTTAAAGAATGAATTCAATGTTAACAAAGTATTTGTTCGTTGATTTGTTTTTCATCCATTAAAATATGATCAGAATTTTCTCATATAATCAGAAACCGGGATTGTTGTTTTTGGTCAGAGCATATGGCTAATTACTTTAAATTTATTGCAATCTCATTCAGCAGCGCTTATGAATTTTATATTATTGCTTTTTCTTTTCACCACAATATGTGCGTATGATTGTTTGTCGGTTTTTATTATTTCATTCATTCTTTATTTATTTATTCATTCATTTCATTTAAAAAACAAATTCTCATACAATTTGTTTTCATATCACCTTCGATGCATTTTTGTCTTTTATTTATTTTACATTTACAACGTTTATAAAAACGTTCAAAATATTGGTTTATGATCTTTCGTATTATTATTTATTTGATGACGTTTGTAACTTATATATTTATTTATATTTCACTCTTTTCGTCCCTTCATTTGTTTTTTTTTCTCCTAATGCTTTTTAAAAACCTGGCAAGATTTTGACGAATGTTCTCTCGTATTGTTATTTATTCGTTCAAAATATTTATTTATTTTCTTTGTTTTTTTCTTTTTCTTTTTTGTTCGGTCTCCACCACATCGTCTTTAATTACTCTTCCTTTCGATTATTTTCCCAGCATTCTCACCCAGTTCTCTCTTTAACCGTTATTCTATTTAATTTTCAGATGTTGGAAATTAATTAAAATTGCTTATGACTTGTAATATTTGACCTGTTCAACTTTTCAAGAATTAAAACTCTTTTCTTTTATCCCGCTCTATTTTCTTCCTCTCAGATATGAAAATTAATAATTATGTTTGCAACATTATTTTAGGCCGATTGATTTTTTTTTTTCAGTTTTTACTGATTTCTCTGCTACTAATCAATGTTTCTAGTTCTCGCCAGAATTGTTTTGTCATCAAATCGGATCACGATTGTGACGCGTTGAAAAACGGAGAGAAGAAAGCAGACCGAAATGAGAAGAACGAAGTCATGATGAGGACTGTGATGATGATACAACTATCTCAAAATCATCATGATGAAAATAAAGATAACTATAGTTTTGATTAGATTTTACCGCTTCTGTTTTTTGGATGCCCGATGATTCATAATTTGCATCGATCACGATGGATTTACATGGATGTGCATTACTCTCCCGAGACTTCCTAACTAACGAACTAGAAATATGTGACAGTCTTTTTAGATTTAACCCATTATAGTCTCATTAAAATCCGATATCATCGAGGGAATGGTAAAAATGGATCAGCGCTTTCGCTATAATATATCATTAGGTTAGTCAAACTGTCTTCTTCTCATGCACGTTTATAGTTGATACACATGTGGTCACGTAATCGAAGTTTGAGTCTGCTCGAACATGTTTTCTTATTACTATTATAATATAGTGCATAGGAACGAATAGCAGTGACCCAATTTTTCTAGTCGGAATAAGCGTTATAAGCTGAAATTTAACGGTGTAACAATACGGCGACATTGCACTACCGCGTAGAACTGTTCCAATTAGTAGGAAGATTGTTGAATGTTTATTAAATTGGCTGTGTTGCACATAACAGAATTCCCTACAACTTATAGGATTATTAGGAATGTCATCATAAGATGGATTTGTGGAAAGTGGAAGAATAAAATATTTTGATTGTATGTTAAAGTCGAATTTTATTAACGGAACAAAATTACATGAATCTGTTAGTGTTATATGTTTAATGAGAAATAGTAGTAAGGAGTTCTGTGTCCAGAGCTTGTACGTAGCAGAATGTGCGTATGCAGAAAGATTAACAGGTTATTAATAAATGCTGTGTTCTTTTCCATTTTATGGCCGTCGAGAAAATGAAAATGAATGTAAATCAATAAAAAAAATGTACTTATCGGCCGTAGGATTTTAGCAGTCAGTTCAAGTGTCATTTTGTTGTTATTGTTGTCGTTTTGTTCTTTGTTGATTCGTGAGTGTTAAGGATAGAGATGAAGACGTAAAGGAAAACAGCACACGGATATATAAGGAAGAATGAATGTGTGACGAGACCTTACGTCCGGGTCAGATTTGAAGTTTATTTTGTTACATCTTGTGGCCCCTCCCCTTTAATTATTGCTTCCTTCTGAAAGACTGCTTTGACTTGCTTTCTGATTTTATAGCCATTCAGTTTTTCACACTAGAATGTGAACTTTTCTCAAGTTTGCAAATAGCTTACATTCGTCGGTTAAAAAATTAGTTTAATATCTGATCGCGAATTCCGGCTCCGTCTTTTTCTTACACTACAGGGTCAATCCATTTCACAAGGGAACACTCATTTTGTTGTATTCAAAAAAGATTTTTCGATAGTCAATTTGAAATCTAAAGTTAGTTTTTGTCTGCAAGCTACAGATTTTATGCCATTTGACATTTTATTTATTTTTTTTAATTTTTCGTTATAATAGGAAATTATAGTAATAGCCTATCAATTTGTTTGTGTATTTTATTCAGGTAGGAATTTGCGTTTGTAACCTTTGCGTTTGTACACTTCATCTGGGCAATCTCGTTTAATGCTGCAGCAGTAGTCAGCCATCATACTTTTGTCCCAGCGCCCTTGGTTGCGTTCTTCCATGAACTTTAGGTCTTGGTCGAATCGTTCTCCTGCTTTGTCACTCAGAGCCCCCAGATTGTCAAGGAACTTCTCAAGGTGGCAGTTCAAAAAATGAAGCTTGAGGCTCATGTTGCACCCGAGGTCACGAAAAGCGAGGATCTTAATGCTTTCCAAGGAAGTTTTGAGCGAGTGCCACAAAGGATGATATATATATATATATATATATATATATATATATATATATATATATATATATATATTACCATTTCACTGACGTGAAAATAGTTAAATTTGCTCTGATATTTTTCGTTTACTTTTGGAATGATATTATTTTCGGATTCTTGTTAGAGATCAAGCGACAACGAATATATACCATATTTTTCTTCGCTATTCCCTGTTTTGATGGATTTCATGAATTATATTTTCTGGAAAATTTTAATCAAGATAAAGTAATTCTTTTATTCTTTACATCAGTCTCAAATGCTCCATATCATATGTACTTTCAGGTATGTCTGATTTTCAAATTTTAGAAAATCAAGTTTGATTTCGATTGTTTGATAGATTGAAGAATGTTTGTTATTTCATATATACTGCTTGATATTATGCTAATTACCAGTGCATTAGTTTACTCATTGCCATTGTATTTTATCATTCTTTTCTAATTTGTTCAACAGCATCTGAATTGCAAAGATGCTATTGCCATTGTTATATCGGTTGATATGTCAACTGAAGTCATCTAATTCTCTCAAAAGAAACTAGTTACATAAAAATCGCGGTGTAGACTAATTATATTGATTGTGCTATACCTACTGATATCGTTTTCTCATCCCATGATTGTAATCTATTTACAAACACTTACTTGGGATTATTAGAGAAGGATGTGTCATCTCACCGGATCTATTCAACTTATACAGTCAGACAATGTTGAGCTCTTTAGAAGTCATGCCAGCATTCATCATTGGCAGACACAATCTGTATAATATAAATACTCAGTTGATAGAGAGCTGATAACAGATACAGGAAGGAAGCTACAAGATTTCCTACAGAAGGTAACTGAAGAAAGCAGAAAGAAAGGACTACAAATGAACTACAATAAAGCCAAATGCATGGTCATCAGTAAAGGCTATGGATACTAAAATCAACCAGGTACAGAGATTTAAATACCTGGAAAATATTTTAACAGATGACGGAAGGTGTGACATTGAGATCCTTAGGCAAACTGACGTAAACAAGGAAATATTCCAAATGTTGAGTAGAATGTTGAGAGACAGGAAATTTTGCTACAAAAAAGAAGAGAGCACTGGATTGCTATGAGATTCATGTTCTTCAATATGGTGATAATTGCTGCACCATCTCTTCAAAGATGATGGAGAGAGTTGAAGCAACCGAAATGTGGTTTTACATAAAAATGATGAGGATACCATCGAACGAACACATGAGGAAAAATGAGGTTCTGGAGAGTATAACAACGAATAGTAATCTAATAATTAACATCAGGTAAAGACAGTTAAAAATCCAGGGACATGTGATGAGAGAGAATGGCTAGGAAAATGCGTTACTCTCAGGTCAGATAGATAGAAAGACATACAAAGAAAACCATAGAGAGAAAGACAAGGGAAAGCAACGCGTAATATAGTTCATGGGCGTGAGCAAACGGATGGTAGAGCTGGGTTTGTTTTGTGTAACAGGAGATATCTTCCTAAGAGCAACTAGAGATAGAGAGATTTTGGAGGCCATAATAGCCTATTTCTTATATTTACACTGTACATAGAAAAAGTGTATCATTTTAACATATATCGTGATTCCTTAAAAGTTAATGAAGTTTTTGTTGAAATATTGTTTCAGGCATTAAAGAAAACATATTCGTAGTTTTTGAAACAAGTATATAAGTTATTCTGCGTTGAGCTCTTCGTGCTGACAGAATGATGTCAATGGACGTTAAGTTCATTTTCCAGCGTGATGATTGAATTCATGTTTTTTACTCCCTCTTATATGAATTATTACGATATTAGCTAACTCAGTAAAACCCTAAATATACAGAGATTTTTGTGTGTCAATCTGAAAAAAGTGCTGAAGATTTGAGAAGAATTGAATGAGTCTAATTAGTGCTTGGAGAGATCACAATTGATAGACAAGTTATGCCTCCATTCCTCTTCCCTCACATTCTCGGACACAACTCAGAAGCCTACATTATGTATCCTCAGGAGGTAGTGTTGCTCTACGTCAAGAGAGAGGTTGCTGGAAGACCATATCTCTATCAAGATTATTCTGCAACATGCCACAAATCAGGTGAATCCTTTTACGGCTGTCAGACAATTTCTACGACCACATCACCTTTTACATTTGTCCACCTAACCACTAGACTGCAGCCACCTTGATTATTATGTTTAGTGCACAGTTGAACGTGATAAATAAAAGTATCCTTAGGACATGTGCAGGGGGCTACATAGGAGTGAAAAGATTAGAAAAGAGAAAGCCGGAAAACACATTCTAAACAGGAAACAAGGGATGAGCCTCTATACCTGTTCAATAGACATGGATGGAGTGTGAACCGGGCGATAGTTTAGTCTATCTACTCCAATTGAAAAAAAAGTGAGAATATTGGAAATGAGAAAAAACCGGAAACCGCATCCTAAACAGGAAACAAGGGATGAGCCTCTTCACCTGTTCAATAGACGTGGATGGGGTGTGAACCGGGCGATAGTTTAGTCTATCTACTCCAATGAAAACTAAAAACAAGGATTATAGCAATATTAACAAACGCTGACAAGAAGACCATCCAGAAGAGATGCAGAAGATTCCGAATTCATTTGCAATTTTTAGTTGGACGATTTTATTGAATACATTTAATATTTGATATTTCAAGATGTTTTTTTTTATTTGTATAATTAAATACAACAATTCATCTATCTCTTCCTTTATCAAAATTTATGCCTACAGTTCATATTTGGTGTTACATTTGATAAATTCGAAAATGGATAGATTGTTATTTGATACGAATGTATTCAGATCAAATTTCATGTGCAAATGCCAGTATATATTAGAAATCAATACTAGACCTTCTGACCCCTATCTCAACTTGAAGTAATGACACCAGAAGCATTTCAGCAGTCTTTCTAGCTACAAAGCATCAATCAGCTTAATCACTTCTTTACAGAAAATAATTTACATATTCCTGCCTTTTCTGTTAGCATGATTAACCTAAACTAGATGATTTAGTGTTTAAGATGCAAGATCCGTTCTATTTATATAGAAATAAATTTTTTTTTTTTTGGAGCTTAACAATTATCCTTCTGATTAGACATTAAAAATAATAGATAGAAATACTGATTATATGGTGAATCCAAATATCGCTAAAATATAATCGTTGCGAGAACATTCCTACAACAAATTGATTGAGACGACATACAGGATACAACGATTAGGCTTTTTATGCTATTCTTCATGTGTTTATACAAATATTTTCTTTTCTAAACATAAAGTGTGTAAAAACCGTTCTTCAAATCTGAAGATATTCCTCTATTCTTTTAGACATTATCACAGAAGATTTAAGTTTATAAGTTTAAATTAAATAGGTGCTTATTATGTATGTGTCTTGTAGCGAACAAAACAAGATTTTTCTAGATTTAAAAATTCAAATGCCAAACACAGAATCATTGATTTTGTTAGAAATAAACGAATTTACTCAAATTTACAAATCCTTTGTTAAGCATACACAAAACACGCAAAATTTCACACCGCGATGGGAAATTTTTTCGGCCAATAGAAAATTAGGAAACATCTAAAAATAACAAGATTAAAAAAAATGTTTAATTATCAGATACAAATCCTTTTTACGGACGTTTTTGTTTCCCAAAATCGAAAGACCTGAATCACATTCGGGATTATATTCCCAAATGACTTTTCGGAGCTCCAGGAACGAAATAAATGATTGGTAATTTTCGACTGTTGCCTGAGATAAAATAAGATGAGTGTAATTACCACGTCCATCGACAAACTTCAAGTTATCGTTATTATTCTGTTTAAACATATAAAAGTTATGCATTTATTCTGCCTCACATTCCAATCTCTAAACTTCTGATTATAGCAAATAACCCTAAGTTGTGTGGAGTTAGGTTATGTTTGTTATATAAGCAGTGTCCGAGTTCCTAGTTAATGATTTGATGTGTTGCCTATTACTTTTTGGATAATAGGGCTTCCATTATTTTTAATGTTTTGCTTTACATTTGGAAGAGTTAATTGTATTGTATTTTCTACTCCTCTGTTTTGGATAGAACGAGGTAGTTCTTTTTTTTGCGAATTTCGATGAGAGCATATAGAGCTAGGATAGGGTAGGTGTAACGTAAGTAGTCGCTTTAAACATATAGTAGTGTGACCTATTATGAGATCAGTTTGATAAGGAAACCACTTCAGTAAGGGAAATAGTAACTAGTAAATAATTTTTGTTGCTTTTGTTTTAATGTTGTGAGTTTGATATTAGATTTGTTGATAAGGTTAGCTGTTTAAAATATTTGATAGTCAATATGTAATTTAATAATCTTGTTCGGTTCAACTGGTTATATACTTCTAATGAAACTGAAACTTTTGGTATAATAATGAATAAATATTACATTACTTTAGAAATATATTGAAAGCTTTTTGAATGTGTACTTTATTTTAGTTATCTATATAAATAGGAAAATTCAAGGGACAATAAACACACACATTCACGTGCACACACACACACACACACACTCACACATATATATATATATATATATATATATATATATATATATATATAAAAGGGATCATGAGTTTGCATTGGTTTATGGATGACATCGATATAATAATTATTTTTATTTGACCAAATAGCAAAAATCAATATTTTTTAGAAGATCTGATTTTCTTAGGACTTTGAATTTTTTTGCACACAAAAACATGCATACTCATGTGTGTGTATTGTTAAAACACATAAATTTAAATATTTATTTTGAATTCCCTTTCCTACAATGAAGCAGGCGTCAAAATTTAATACGTGAAAAAACTAACCTGAAAAGATCTAGAGTGAAAATCTTCGATCTGTGTGCGATTCAGCATTTCTCTATCTCTTTTTCTCTCTCTCTGTCTCTCTGTCTCTTTGTCTCTCTCTCTGTCTCTCTCTCTCTCTGTATATCTGTATATATATATATATATATATATATATATTAAATACGACAAAAATACCCATTCTCACAGTATTGCAAGTGAGATACCATATTTTAATAGATCTTCAAACTATTAAAGCTATTATAGTAGTTGGTGCGTTTTTTGTTAAAGAATAATCAACTGTATGAATTACAAAAGTATCAATAATTTCTATGTGTAAAGTATATCGATGTATCCAATAAAAAAAGAAATCTTTAATGACACATTTCTAATCAAAATATTGAAAATGAACACCTTACATTGAAAATAAAGAAAAAATACATAGAAGAATATTTTGCATTTCTTAATTTTAAAATATCTTTGAGTGTGGAGAGTTCGAATAATGAGGAAATTCTTTTCTGACATTTTTATTTCCTTTCCTTTCTTTCTTTAAGACAGTTTCTTCAAATTGTATCTATTATTTATCAGCTCTTTGCATACAATCTCTGTGGAACATGATATTATGAAGGATTCTCTGCACGCCTGTCTCTCGTCACCAGTCCACGGTAAATCCTCTGAGATATTTCTACGCGTGAGTGCGTCTAAGATTTCCCGAACGCATTCATTTCCAATACCAATACCAGTTTACTTTTCCCTGCTTCAGATTCTGCTCGAAATCCATAATTGCGCATTCTTCTGCTCAATACGAGAGCAAAACTATCATTTCTACTGAAATGCATTGGAAACTAACTACTCAAAATTGTATTTTCGGTTTTGATTGTTTTTTTCTACTATATGTTCTTGAATGATATTTTTAATTTTTCAAATACTCACTTTATATTCAGCTTCGTTCTCGTATGTATATTCTCTGTCTTCAGGGCTTTTTTCAAGTAGCCTTTCTATTCATTACCTCATTCGTAGTTTCTCTATATTATTTTATGTCAGTTCATGGCTTCTTTCCTCATTTCTGCATTGAGATTTCCCAAGTTTTTTTCCGTCTCTAATATCCTTTACTGTTTTTTGCATTCTTCATTTTAAAAG
>JBBBDQ010000190.1:16025000-16042500 GCA_037127315.1 Ascarosepion bandense
AATATGGGAATGATTATTGTCAGCAGAGCAAGTTGAATTAATGCTATTCAAATAGATTTCAAATTAAAGGACACAAGTATAGCATATATTCAATTTTGTAATTCATCAAACATCATAAATTTCGCATCATTTTTGTAGAGAAAACTTTGAACACACACGAACACACACACACACACACTCACACACACACACAGACATATATATATATATATATATATATATATATATATATATATGAATATTGAAGATATATACTTTTTGCATGATTTATTACACTTTTAAATCTTCCTCTGTTTTCCCAATTTCTTTAATTTTTCCCTACACCCCTCCTTTTCCTGTGACACGGTTAACATAAGATTTTTTTTATTCGTTAATACAGACGTAATCTGTTTTCTTCTAATATCGAGTCATAAATCTCTTCTCTGCTCCTCTGTTTTTATGTATGGACGACAAATTTAGAAAGCAACCTATTTATTAATTACTTTCGCTTTTTTTTAATACCTGTGTATGGATATGTTTGATGGCACCTTCCTGTGTGTGAATTTTTTATCCTATTTGAAAATTAAAAAAAAAATATTGCTGAAGAAGCGAGATTTTTTTCGCTGAAATAGTTATAAAACATATGTAGAATTTGGAATTTTATTTATTATAAGATACATATTTGGCTATTTAAATAGATAATAATATTTACATCTCAATCCTCGAACAGGAACAATTTAATATTAATAAAGTTAATAATAATAAGATCTGATTTTTGGTGTGGGAATTTTGCTTACATGCTTTTCCTTTTTTTAGATTCTATATATATATAATATACAAGTACATATAGATGACATATTTTATTTCACCTTCATGTGATATATATATATATATATATATATATATATCACATGAAGGTGAAATAAAATATATTTTCCTGTGTGTTAGTATATATGCTCTTTATGTAAAAGTTAAACGTCTAGTGCTGAAAATTAGTTTGCCTCACTCAGTATTATGCATTTCAAATATATATATATATATATATATATATATATAATTATTAATTAATTGTATTTTGCGACACGGAAATTTCAAAATTGTATGATAATTAATATATTGAGCACTTTCATAATAAAATAAATGCCGGAGGACTCAAAATAGCAAAACCTTTAGTCCTCTTCACCTGGAATGATATATATATATATATATTATTTTCTTTTAATTTTAAATGAAGTAAATGGTTTCCGCAACAAAAAATTAACATTGCATTATGACAAGTTAAAATCTTGAAACAAAATTTCCCTTGTAGAAATGTAAATTAAATTAATTTTAAATATAAAATAGAAAATAACTGATAAATCTAATTATAATTAGATTATGTTCTATCATATATTTTGTATTAAGCAATTCTTTAAACAGTTAAATACTGGAGAACACAAAATTTTAAAACATCTTCTACTTTTCACATTTACATATATATATATATATATATATATATAGAGAGAGAGAGAGAGAGGGAGAGAGAGGTATGGAGGGAAAGAGTGAGACAGAGAGAATAAGGGAAGGAAGGCGAGAATGTTTGAGGTGCCAGTTACGCGTTTGCCGTCCACGATTTTCTGTCCATCCAGGTAACCAATCACTTTTATAGAAAACTGCTCAAGCATATTTTTGTTCATTCAATGCCTATTGGGATCATCTGTTGTTATACGAAAATGTTTTAATCAAGCCTTGGCTAAAAATTATGGGAAGCAGCACATAATCTTCCATGTCTGACAGTCTGAACTATTGAGTTTTGCACTGATCACTCTAATAAAGAATTATACACATGTGACTTCATGATAGCAAAATAATCAGCGGCTTCCAAACATTTGCTGCTACCCTACTTTTCTATGAAGCATTGGATCATTCTTTTCTTCTAGTCACTGTCTAAAGTCACCGCTCGTTGTTATCACCTCTTTATACCATTAAGATATCACCTTTATATCAAATCTGCACAGTGTTATTGAAACATTAGTGTCATAAATCCGTAAGAAAATGTTTTTCCACTTGGCTACGTCACATACACACACACGCACACACAAACATTATTTCTACTGGGTTACGACACATACACTCACACAAATAGAGAGTTAGATAGATAGATAGATAGATAGATAGATAGATAGATAGATAGATAGATAGATAGATTTCAATGCGCAAATTGTTAAATATTTTGGAATTGCATAGAATGTAGGAATATAATGAATATTGAATTGTAATATTTAGATCTCAATAAATACCAGATCATACCAAAGTTTGACGAGTACGATGGATACTTAAACGTTTTTACAATATATATTGATGTTTATATTTTTTAAATGAAACCTTGAGAAATTGAGAGCAATTAGGAAACTCGTCGGTAAATAGTAAATGTAAACATCCGATTATGTTTCTCATAAATTATTTATTCTTAACCATATGACTAAAAGTAAACACTGATTAATTATAAGTAATGAGGAATTAGCAATAGCTGCTTTTCTATTGACAAATTCTAACATATCTCTGTAAAGATGGACGTGGAAAATGTTTACCGAGATAAATCGAAGAATTTCTACAGCTTGCATTTGAATAAATGATGCCTGCTCTGGAGTTTGGTTATTGCTTTTTGTCCGAATCGATCTGCAAGGTGTAAAAATATGTAGGAAAATAGTCGACATCAACAGGAGTGTAACGGCTGTCCATAAATGTCCTATTAAGCTAACCGACAGTTAATAAATTATTTACGAGACTAATTTGTTCTTTATAAAAAAAATTGTGGGACTTTAGCGGAGACGAGAAAAAATGTGGAGAAAAATGTTACCCGCATAATGAGTTTATTTTATTTTATTTTTTCTCCTATATAATAATTTTTTGGTATGCATACAGTATCGACCGGTTGGTTGCGAATGAAATGCATAGCCATAACAACCGACATTAGCAATTTTATATTTCATTGGTTTTACGATCAATAGGCCAAGTTATGTCCATTCACGTCCAACAGAAACTTTGCACCTCTAGAGATACTGGATCGTACGTCTACAATAAATTTATATGGTTATTACTAATATTATTATTTTTGTTGTTATTAAATGTAATTTTGTCTTTATATCATGTATTTAAGATTTATAACTTGGAATCGTATAAAAAGATGTCTCTAAATTTTTACGTCATTCTCACTGTTCTTGAAATTCGACACTGTTTTTTGTTTAGACACTCAGATTTTGGCTTGAATTACCTATTTCTACAGTCACACGTCAAAACCAACCTATTTAATGTCCACGAAGCCAATCCATCTATTTTTTATTTACTCTCGGCCATGATCCCAGTGTTAGTCCAGTTTTGTATGTGTCATCCATTTACATTTTCACAACATACACCTAGTACTCCAGAAAATCGTGTGAATCTCATTTTTTTATTCATTTTATCTTCAAAACTTAGGCGAGCACGGCTATACACAACATACTATAATTAGTATCTCTCAGCGATATTTATCTCTGTAACATCAAAATTACTCCACATTTGATTATAGCCAGTTATTTGCAGAGGTTTTTTAGGTATATTTGTTTCTTACTTGAGCTATAATCATGCAATATAAAACAGACAGACATCATGGAGTATTACTCTTTTATGCTGTTCATGTCTATATATTTTTTCTCTTCGATTTTATTTACACCTCTGTATAAAAACTATAATCATGCAATATGAAACATGCAGGCATCAGGAGTATTACTCTGTTATGCTGTTCATGTCTATATATTTTTCTCTTCGATTTTATTTACGCCGTTGTATAGAAGCTATAAATATGCAATATAAAACCGACAGACATCATGGATTATTACTCTGTTATGCTGTTTGTGTCTATATATTTTTCTCTTCGATTTTATTGACACTTATAGAATCTATAATCATGTATAGAAATTGTGTATAGCAGCTATATAATTTATTTTGTCTTTGTAAAGAAGCGTGTGTGTATAATATACATAAATAGTTTGCAAGGATTGATGCATAGCTTTATTTCATTCGAACGACAAATATTTTCTGTTCACTGTTTTCGCATATTTCCACTTTCCATATTAGTATAGCACTATATTTAATTGAAATCAGTTTTTGTACCAATACATTTCAATATAATTATGTACTATTTTGTTATAACAAGAAAAGATGTTGGTAAATATTTTTTTCCAAAGTGATTAAATTAGAATTGGTAAGGTTAGTATATTTAATAAAGAACTGATTTGACGATATTCTCTCCTGTTCAATCAGTGGCGAAGATTTCTTGCACTAGTTTGTTGCATCATATGCGTCAAATGAAAATGTCGTTTTGCTTAAAATTTTAATGTTTTCATAAAATATAAAGATTTACTCTTTGGCATATCTCTCTTTTGAAAGTTCAAGGAATGTATCTGCAAGTGTAAGAAAATTTGTCTTTCTTTGCAGAAATATTTATGGTTTAGAACAGTAGTCAGGTGTGCAGTCAATTAAGTAGCTGCAGCTGGTAGCAACTAGCTTGCATGATTTGTGAGCGACGGATTCGATTCTGGGGATGTATATACTTTTAACCCACTAAGTGGATTTAGTTGAAGACATAATGGTTTCTAGCTATACGTCAGATCGCAAAGACATTTTTCTAACGTAATTAACACGATACAAAATACAGAAGAAATATTTAAAATATATTGTTATATTAAAATAATTTTAAAACACTCAACTTAGTGAATCGCTAAGTTGAATAGTTGTCTCACAATGTAACGAAAATAATGTACGGGACCGTATTTTCAAAGAGAATTCTCTACTCTAAAACCACCTAATATCACTCAAAAAAAAACAAAAAAACAAAAAAAAAAAACGATCACAGCCGATGAAAATTTTATTGTTTCCATTAATGCTCAGACTGAAGCGACGAAAGCTAAATGAGCAATAATGATTAACTCCTTAGTAGAGTGTGCATCCGAAGTAGTTGATAATCATTATCTCGTGTTATTGGAAAGTATATTTTTTATTTCAATTTCCTTCTGCTTGGTATTTTATATTAAACTTCTTTCGTAAAATTAGACGTGATATCGAAACAGCTTAGTTTAACTATCTTGATTTAAGGCAGCAGTGGGCAATGAAAATTTTCCAGAATTCCTCATTTAGGAGAGTGTCTTTTTTCGTCATGACAATAGTCTCTTTGAATTACCAATAATTAGATTTCTGTAAAACTGTCTTGATGAAAATAAATTAAAATCTTGGGAAACCTTCATTAAACACTTAGTGCATTTTATCACGTAGAAAGATGCCAATATCTAACAGGATACATTGATGAAGCTAACTCAACGATAGTGAAAAACAATAAAACAAAATAGCACATACGTGGGTGAATGATTCTATAATAAATATCTAAATATTGTTTTTGAAATTTACTAAAAATATATTTCCAGCTTAATAAGTTACAGTAATATTGTAAAATTATGGATTTATCATAGCACGAAACACCATTTGAATTTCGTATTTGTAAATATAAAAATTAATTAAAAAACAGAAGCCAAAATATACGAATACAATCTGAAAATGTTAACAATCAAATCAAATTTAGAAGAAAAGAGCCAAATAACAAATTTAAACATCATTTTATTGACCTAAACTTACGCTAATTTGACTTGTTTTAAGATCTTTTTGGCTTGTGGTTAGTGTTAACAATGACAGGAGAACATATTTCTTATTAATTACAATTAGATATCTTCAGATATATGATATCATTTTTATTTAAATGTTTACGTTTTCAATGCAACTATCTTCATTGGGTAAATGTTCAAAAAAATAAAAGGATCATACATTATAATTACTGAAAATGACATCACGCCACAACTTTTAATAAATGGCAAATCTACTGCTACACGTGATGCAATAAATTTAATAAATACAAAAGAATAACCAGTGGAATGCGTTCAAATTTGCAAATTCCAAAATAGGAGTCGCAAAAGTAGTTGTAGTCGTGGCAGCAGTAATAATAATAATAATAATAATAATAATAATAATAATTACGGAAAGAAAATCTGGTAAGAAAAGAATAAGCATAAATAAATTTCACAGGGTAGAAATGCAGAATGAATGAATAAGAAAATAAATTAATTGAAGAAATGTTTTAGAAATGTCGCAGAAACAGAAATTCGTGTATGCCTAACGAAAATTTCAGGTGTGAGATCAAAAGCAAATACATAAGTGAAAATTGTAAAAGAAAAAACTAACATTGAAAGACAAACTGAAAATGTTAAATATCTAAATGCAGTAAATGGTTCTGTCGACATCATCTAATCGATAGAAAAAGGTACGTGTTATATGTTGATACATTTATCAAAATAGATGAAAAATATCAACGTAAGCATACATATGCGCATGCGTATACATTGCATACAATAAGGCAACAGGTAGACGCGCATGCGCACAAAAATTAGTTACACTGACGGAAACATAATGGGGTAACTGAAAGACGATACCGATTTTCCCTGCCAAAATTGTGTGCACATTACCGCATAAGCAATGCGGTACCGCGACTGATGCGCCGGGGGCTACATAAGAGAAAAAGTTTAGACAGTTGGGGAGTGAAGAGAAATTCGAACCAGTTACAGGGGGTGTCAGAGAAAGTGCAAGAGAAGGATGGGAACAGTTGTGAAAACAATTGCGAAGATAGAGAGAAAGGAAAAGAATAAAATATACGGGGTGATCCAGAAAGGACTGGGGTCAAGTGGATAAGAGATGGGTATTGACATTGCAAACATATTCTTGGAGGTTGTAGCCATCAGGATAGCAAGTACATGGAAGGACGTTCCGCGGGCGGCATGTATGAGAAAAGAAGCTGATAGCCTAGAAATAACAGCTGCATTTGGTTGTTCTAACCAAAGTCTTAAGTTCGTCTGAGATGAATCCATGAAAATATTTGTAGAATAAACAGAGGAAAGCCACATCCCGCCTGTGAGAAAGCGGCTGGAATCTAGCTGCCAAGTCGGGACCTATCAAATTAAAGATTCTCTTTGGAGCCTGTCCAGAACACAGAGATGAACAGCAGTGGTGACTATATGGCAGCAGTATTCTATGCACGCAATGACTGTATTTATGTTTTGCTGTTTTAGCGAGCATTTAACCGTTTGATTGTCTTATAGGGTTACCTAAGACGCGATACTTTTACATGAGGCAGAAGAGTTCAGTGAAAGTAAGTGTCATGTTCAGTAGATGCAAACTTAACACTTTAATTCAATTATAAGCATTTGGCAAAGTATAGAATGAAGACTTTCAAAATGTTGGGATTTAATGTTAGAAAATGCCTGTTCATGGTGGAAGAGTTGCATCCATTTTGCTTTGGTGTTGTAAACATTTGTCATAGTATCATTGGTTCGCACGGCGAAAAAGTTTAAGAGATATTCTAGTAATAATCAATTATCGAGGCTCTAATAATTTTAATCACACTCTAGAGTTGCATTCTTTACAGGGGGAAATATCTGAAATGATTTCACCCTAGTCATGGTGTGTACGTCACTAGTACAGAATGATTACAGAGAATAAAAATTAGAGAGAAATGAGGGTGCATTGAAGAAAGAAGAAGCTAATTGATGATGCATTTAAATCATTGAGGGTTGTATTTAACAGGAAGCAAGTAAACAGATGGGAGTTCCACCAGATGGAAGTATAAAAAACAAAAAAAAAACTGGATTAGAAATGATTGTTCCATTCAATTATTTGAACGGTAAAATGTTGAGACTTGGAAGCCAATTTATTAGCGGGTGTAATATGTGGTTGGGGCACCAGGAAAATAAAGAAAAAACTCGTCAGACTAGTCACCAAGAAAATATTTGTAGTAAAGAAAGAGGAGAGCAAAGTCCTGTCGTTGATAAAGTGACTGAAGACAAGATGCCAATTCAGGATCGATTATATTGCAGATCCTTCTTCGGTTGACGTCAATAATTTCTAAATGAATAGCAGGAGTACCAGTCCAGCTATGTTAACATTATTCATGCACAAACACATGCTAGATATATAAATGTGCAAAATGTTTTCCCTCGAGAAAAAAATGAACAACATTGTGAACCCTTGCTGGAGATGCAGCTAAATTTCGATGTTTTCATTCGACCTCAATTCAGTTGAGAAGGAGATGCCACTATGGTGTTAAGTGTTTCTTGCAAGGAGATTATCATTAGTCCTAAAGAAAACCGGCAGAGGTTACTCTTGTCTTTGGGAGAGGAAAGAAGATTTGTTTCGAGGCATTGAAATTTACAAACCATTTTCAGCCAAAGTTAACAATTTATTAGCAATCGTTTTCCAGTGCAGCAGCCAGGTTTACTTTCTTAGATATGACGGATTTTCTAATAAGATGGGAGTAAATGTTAGTATAATCTGCATAAATTGGGAACTGATGACATCAGGAAGATTATTTATGAAGACCAGAAACAGTATAAGATACAGAATAGATGTATTCAGGATGTGTGTCCGTATCAAACGGAATTCATAGCAACAAATGGATTATATCAAACAAACGTTATGTAATAACTTATCCATAGAAATTGCGTATAAGGGCCTCATTCCCAAGCTAGTCAAACACCTTCGAGATATCTACAATCACTAATAGTAATTCGCCGTTATTATCAAGAGATTGGTAATCATATAAAATTGTAGGTGGTGAAATGCTTAACTAACTCAGCATTGGTTAGAACATAGAAATCTTCTTCTTCTATATACCTTGTTCTTTCAGGACGTAGGCGGTTATTGCCTTCAACGTCACTCTATCTCTGGTTGCTCTTACACGATTTCTTTTGTTACACCACGCAACACCCGATCTTCAATCTACCTGCTCAAGCCAGTGAAGTAAGTTACACGCTGTTTTCCCTAGTCTCTTCTTCCCTCTATCGGGTTTGTCAGTATCAGTTTTTTAGGCCAACTTTCCTCATTGCCTGTTCAAGGAAATTTATCTGTCTCTTCCTGATGTTCAGTAGTAATTTCTTTTTCGTTTTCATTCTTTCCAAAACCTCATCATTGCTCACATACTCGATCCATGAGATCTGTAGCATCGTTCCGTAGAACTAGATTTCAGTTGTTTCATGTTTTCCTTTCATCTTTGATGATATTGTCTAGCATTTACTACCATATTAAAGAACTGATATCACATAGCAATACAGTAATCTCTTCTATGCTTCTATTGGAATTTTCCTCTCTGTTTATACTCTACTCAACTTCTGGTATGTTTCCAACGCCATGCCAATTCACTTTCGGTTCTCTATGTCGCACTTTGCGTTTTCTGCTAGAACACTTGCCAAGTATTTAAATTTTGGACCTGATTGATTTTTGTACCCACCCACCTGTATTTGGCATTTTGGGAAGCTCTTTTTGCTGATGACCTTGCATTTGATTTTCTTTCAGTTTATTTGTAGACCTTTCTTGTCACTCTCTTCAGCTATCTTCTGTAGGAGGTCTTGTCGTTCCCTTTCCGTGTTTGCAGTCATCACTGTATCTTCTGCGTGCTTTATGTTGTTCAAATTATGGCCTCCGATGACAAATCCTGACATAATATCTAGGGTACTCAGAATAACGAAAAGCGATAAGAGACTAACAGGGCTATAGTTACAGGGTTAGAATTTTATCCAGATTAAATAAAAACACTAAGCAGGAGGACTTTAAAAAATTTGAGAGCAGTAAGCAGAGTAGCAATAGTTACAGTGTTTGGAGAGTGCTGGAACCAACATGGGGATATATTTGTTGAAGAAAACGGCTGGGATACCAGCACTAATGCTTTACTTATGGGAGTCTAATATAGTAATAATATCCGAGACCAGAGACGAGATTATGTAGTTATCATTCATTAAAGCCTTTTATTCTTGGTAGATATCGTGTGTGGGTACTTTAAATGCGACAATGTTGATTTGGAAGAGAATTCTCGAACACAAATTCAACTTTTTCTGCTTTATTTTTAGGAGTTAGAATTGATTGAATAGACATGATATTGAGTAATTTCTGTTGTTCAGCACACTCTTGTAAATCCGCCAAAAATCTTTAAAACCGAACATGCAGGATGCTATATACTTTTCTTTCCATAAATAAATTAACATTGCTTCATTTAGGACAGGATTGGACTCATTACGAGCCGAGACAATGAAAAATCTGGCGTAATCAGAAGAATCACTCCGGTACAGCCGGAAGTGATTAGGGTGGGCTAGAACGACCGGGCATGCGGTAAATACTAAGGAGATGAACGAGATTTAACTTGAATTTTCCTTCCAGGAGAAAAGTTCAGAAACACATTTTTGAAAAGAAAGATTAAAACTACATTGCAAGGTATTTTAAGACGGAAATTGCGTTTCCCAAATTGCACGTTATTATGTAGCTACGATGTTCTTGACCGATGAGAGAAAGAAAAGAGATGTTTATAGATTTCACAGCGTGATAAGCCGGTAGTTCAGAGTTACTGAGGAAATGTGTTATGATGTCAGCTACTTTCTTAAAAGATTGACTGAGAACTTCAGTATTTGTATGCCAGAAATAACAGGGACAGAATCCATAAGTTACTTAGGGTGATGGGCATTAATCACTGAAAAAACATATATTTGCAAACGTATGTAGGGAGTTGACGTTGCATGTATTATCAGACATGCTCTCTCGTTTTTACAGGAAAGGAAGCGTAGATAAAAAGAGATAGGTGGCTGGGGTTAGCAGACACATATAAGACTGGTCTGGAGATTCACGAGATAGTTCTCTAGACAGAGGATGATGTTCATAAAATTAAACTCCCACACAATGCATATAGGACATTATACTTTCTCAAACAGAGAAAGATAGTTGCGAGTCGATAAATCGGTGAGATGATATTTAAGTTAAAGTTAGTTTAACAGTGTGCTAGGATGTTCGATGAGTTTTCGAAAAGGAACAATTTACATTGCAGAAGATGGTACGAATGTTAGAGAAAGTAATGTTTATGGTTTTGAGTGTTTTTTGTTGGACTGATTTCTTTTTATACATTGGGTTGCTTATACTCATCATGTGATATTTTGTTAAAAAAATCCTATAATTGCAGAAGCAGAATGCCGTCAAATGTAAAACATGTGCGAGATAAAAACTAGCGTAGACTGCAGAGTAGTGGGGCCTCGGATTTTCCCACCAGAGCGCAACATGTGACTGCAAGTGCCACGGTATTAGACGACTGTTGATGAACGCAACCTTTTTAGAGGCCACGCAAATGTTAGGTCTGCCAAGCACCATTCGGGAAGCAGTAACCTGGCACCATCAGTATGAAAAAATCTTACCACTCTGCAAACATATCAGAAAAAGCTAATGCTAACATCATTATTAAAGCCTAAGAAGAGGGAAAAAATCAGGGAACAACTTTTAAAACAGGAAACAAGGTATGGGCAAATGTGTCTGTTCAAGATAAATGGCAGTGCATAGACAGGGTGATACGAAAACCATTCTACTCCCATTTATATATATAATAATCTATAAAAATATCACTAAGATTTTAATTCTAAATATCATTATAGAATCAACGAAGAGATGAAAATGGCAGAGCCATACCTCTGAAAAAAATACGAAACAGTCGATCGGTTTCACTTTCAGTTTAGCTAATTTATTCGAATTTACGATAAAATTAAATTATTTGATGAGTCGAATTGATTACCAAAAGAGTTTTGTGACCATTCATTATTTAACTAAAATTATAATATATTAAGCGGGGAAGGATCATACAATTCAGCTCCTAGAAACATTCTTGAATTGAAAAATAGTACAGCAGCAGAATAAAAACTAATGTACATGAAAACAAAGGGAAAAAACCAAGTCAAACAAGATATTAATAAAAATTTAAGTACTTAAATATCACGGTGAAAATCAATTAGAAAATATCAAGTAAAGCAAAAAATGAAAAGATGAATTTAAATAGATTACATGGAACATCGGAGAGAAAACAAAGAAAAAATCACTTGAATGATCACTGCCGACAAGAATTAATATTCGCATTGCCATACCTCTAAAAAAAAAATGTTTCTCTTCCATTTAAGCTAGATTCTTTGAATATAGAATCTGAATAAGTTGTTTAGAGTGAGGAATCGTCTACCAACAGTGCTTTTTTACCAAGCTAATGTTGTCGATTTTAACCCATATTTTTGCTATCAAAATATTGTAATAACAACCATGAATGTGTGACTATACAAACCGTTTAAATAATGGGATAACGATAAATCCTTATCCCATAAATTCAAAATGAAAATCTCTTTTTTGTTACTAGCAGTATAGCCCGGTGTTGCTCGGGTGTAATGAAAGCATTAAAACTAATCTATGGTCCTGGAGCTCAGACTATTTGGACGTTGATACGAAAGACTAAAAAGCAATATTTGTTTCCAGTTAACGCGAAATCGTAGACTGAAAGAAAAATGAATAGATATAAGTCAAATTTTGATGTCCTGATATCAATATCAAATGAGTTTTTTCGTCGTAAACTGAATTTTGAAGGCTAAATAAGTCCTCTGAGTAAATGGTATCATGACTGAGACTAAGAACTACAATTATACCTCCTTATGGCAAACCCAAAGCAAAAACTAAAATAAAAGGGCTGAAAAAATACAGACATACAGGCAGATAAACAGACTCACACACAAATATCTTGCTTTTTTGTTTACATATATATTATCGATTTTCTGCACTATTGTAAGTACTGCAACCTTAAAACTTCTGAATATCGTTTGTTATGTCTTTGTCTGTGAGTGTATCAAGTTTGATTAAAATCGGACCATTTCTTTCTATAACCCGATTTTTTCGATTTTCGATATTTATCGGGGGTACCTCGACACAAACCTAGCTAAGAACACTCGCAGACGCTTATAGTACAACGGTGAAAATCTTCAAGAATTCTGTTCAGTCGTTTCGGAGTCTATAGTTAACGGACACACACACTAACACACGCACACTGACAAAGTTCCATTTATAAGTTTAGATAAGTCACATTTTTGTTTCCCTTTTTAGTAATATCGCGTTGCCCATGTTGATAACTGTTGACGCAATTCCCCTTCATGTTTTGGATACAATGACGAAGTAATTAGTACTCATTTTAGATTCAAATAGTTAGATATATATATTTTCACTAATTAAAAAAAATTAAGGTACAGGCTAAAGAGAAATAATGTTTGTCAGTGCCAGCAGATTCATATTCAATAAAGACTGTTTCACATCCTAAATCCCACAGAAGAATATGAAATTTCAAGAAGTCACAGAATACGTCAAATCCATATCTTCAGAACAAATCAAATAGTTTAAAATCTCCACTTGATTCATTGTAATTAATGTCACTATTTGAGATTTACACCCAATGACATCTGTTAATTTTCTTTCTGAAATCATCTGGCAGTACATTTTATTAAATTATTTAATTTTCAAAAGATTCCATTAATAAACTAATAAAATATATTCCGTATTTTGTATTATATGTAACAACATATATACACTACCGGCCATAATTATTAGACAACCCCTGTGTTTTAAATAATTATGTATTTCATACTATTTTTAGTATCTATTGCCAAGTGAATAAAAATAGAATGGTTCTTTCATTAATACTGCACAATAACATGTGCATCAATTAATTTATAAATATTTAATAATTACCTATATTGCAGTTTCATCAATGAAAGAATGAAGAAAATTTAGAGTGGTTCAGACGAGTTCATCTTTGCTTCCTTGCCTTGTAAAATCTTGCAAAGTAATAATATAAAAAAACATTCTATTTTCATTTAGAATTATCCGCTTGGCAATAAATACTAAAAGTAATCTGAAATACATGATTTCTTTTAAAAAACTGGGGTGGCCTTATAATTATGGCTGCCAGGGTACATTATATATATATATATATATATATATATAGAGAGAGAGAGAGAGAGAGAGAAAGTGAGAGAAAGTGAGAGAGATAGCGTGAGACAAACAGACAGACAGGTTGGCAAGCAGAGAAAGAAAAACATAAAAAAAAGACATAGAGGGACAAACACATAGAAAATGGGAAAGATAAATAAAGACAATCAAAACTATATTTTATCAACGCGGTTCATCTCCTGATGTACATTATCAAGGAAAATGTAAGGATTTTATTTTGACGCACGTACCTCTAAACAGAAGTAAATACATCGTTAAGTTTTAAAAATTGAATACATGAACGCTCATGAATATTCGCAGTCTAAATGTGAAAAGGAATATTGTGGTGATGTTGAGTATTTTTAAGTTGATCAGCAGAATAACTCGGGCTCATACGTCTCACAAGTGGGAGGTTGCTGCCCACACAGAAAATTACTAACCCACTTTGTTAAAATATATCTGCATAGATTATTACTGGAATATTTATTGCTTGAATTCTTTCTCTCCAAAAACAAAACAAAAACCTCTCCCATTCAATCATCCGTCATAATTATATTTCCAAACTCATTACAAATTTTTAAAAAAATTATTTCTCTGTTATGTGCTATGACTCTTGACAAAATGTTTGATCATGACTCTTCACAGTTTGTTAGATTTTGTCGCATTGTTTAAAATGTAGATTAATTGTTGCTATTATTATAATTATTACTTGATTTTTCTCTGATATATTAAATGTCCATAATATTATTTGTGTCGCTACACGTGTTTCGAGTCTGAAGTTGAATCTCTACAAGTGAATATACTTGAGACTTCATATTTCGAGATTCGTTAGCTTTTTTGATATATATATATATATATTGTCATTCGCAGACAGATCTGTTTCGCCATAACACAGCTCATCAGTACGGTTAGATTCCGATTGCTTTTTTTTGTTTTTTGAAACCCGACAGAAATGGCGTCAGTCGGCGTCTCTACCCCTAAGCTATGGGCGTTCGATATATATATATATAAGTAGTAAAGTAGAAGAAGAAGAAACATAATATTCTATTACAATTATATTAAAAAACACTACTCAGAATTTAATGCAGTATCATATGTTGAATTACATATGAACGTGACACGTATAATCCGACTATAAGCCAGAGTTGATCTTAAGTATTACACCGGATTTATATTTTTAATTAAGAGTAGATAGATGTGTCATCAGTATAAATACCAAGTTTAATTGATTATAAATAAAATTAAAAGAAACGAAAAGAGGCAACTATATTAATACAGAAGCATTTAGGCGAGAGGACGTTCAGGATAGTTTTAATTGCATTAGTATATAGGAAAGGCTGAATGGATTCAAAATCTCGTCTGGATATACTGTGACTCATGAAAAGTAAAAAATACCATGTCGTAAACTTGCGAGATGCCCAGATCTCCAAACACGGTATTACCATTTTTATTTACAGTATGGCAGAATCCATTTTTATTGTCAGTACATCAGCATTTTAGGCAGTCAAACGAAATCAATATTCCATACCTGAAAAGGACTCTTCGAGGAGAGATGCTTAGCCAAAGCAGCATTCATTAGTGTCGCTAAGAGTTTCTCAAAAAGGAGGTGAAAAACTTATAGGCAGATTGTTGAAAGTGTCAGAAACCTTATCCGATTAATTAAAAACTTAAACAACAGATAATCACTCAACTACAAATTTCCACAATAATTCTAATGTCCATTTGTTTAGGCTGTAATCAATTACACTCCTTGCATATTGGTTGAAATGTATGGATAGAGAGAACATTTGAGAACAATTGAGACGGAAGCGTTGAAAATGTAATTTTGCAGAATAGATAAAAAAAATCCTAATTCCCATCTGAACAGAAAGAAATAGTTTAATTAATCAACATGCTGCCTCACGATTTTTCCACGCTTGTTGTGCTTTCTTTTAAAGATTTCCAGTATTTGCCATACTATAAATACATGACAATAAAGAACTAACCATCAAATATTAGAAAACATAAATTATTATCAGCTGTAAGAGAGGCAACGAAATGCATCAGATTCAACTTTCAGACATCAAAATCTAGTTGTTAGGTTCATTAAGTCTGCAGTGTAATAATAGAAGACTGAAAGCGTGATGTATAGCCGAAGGCGATTTGGAAATACCTTACAGTAATAAAGTTTAAAGAAAATGAAATATCTCGGTGGAAACAAAGAAAAGACTGCTGAAATATTCTTGTATGTTTTCTCTTGCATAGCAGTAATTTTAGAAAAAATTTCATTCGGCTCGAAGCGTCAAAGATGTAATTTTGCGGACGGATTCTTTGAATACTATGGATAGAACACTTAAGCAAAATTCACAAAATCATTCGATCCAATTGATCTCTTTTTTAAGGTTTAGCAAGCATTTGCCTGTTAATACACACACACACACACACACACACACACACACACGCATATATATATATATATATATATATATATATATATATATATTCGAAAATGTGTTATTTCCGCAAACACAGATTTCAAACGTTCGGTATTTTTAAGCGATTTATAATAACTGATTGTCTAAAGTTTCTCAAACGCATATCAGGGATTTTTTACCAAACGAAGATATTCTAAATTAGACAAGAACTATTTAAAGATCTTAAAACACATTCATTCATATTTTTGATCCTAAGATTTGTTTATAGGTGTAAGTATGTCTGAACATCCTTAAATGAAAGATCAGTTGTAATTTTTTTGGGTCTTGAAACAACACAATGGCTACCTTTTCTACTTGTCACAATCTGAAGACATCACCAGCTTAAAAACTTACAACGTTAGTGATTTCTACAGATTGTGACAAGAAAAAGTGTTAGCCATTATATTGTTTCCCGAAACAAATACTAAATGAAAGATTAATTCAGAATTTATTATGACCTCTGAAATTTCTACAGAAGTAGAAGTCTTATAGGCCGTTAGTTGGAAGAATCGGACGGTTCAAACCAATACGTAAAACTGGAACAACTGATGACTTCCATCAGACAAGAAATGAAGAGATTTTACAGTTTATCTAAAAAACGAGCAAGTTTGGAAACACACTTCTTTAAATCTATTACAGGTAGACCATCACATCCACATATTTGTGAGAAACCATGTTAAGAGTAATAGCAGAAACCATACAAATGTTTATGTACATACAATTAACAGATATTAAATTATAGGTTGGAAATTTGACAGAGATACACCAGTTAAAGTAAGGGTTGTTTCTTGAGAAAAACTTAAAGGCTTAACATTAAGCCTCATGAACAGAAATTATTAACACCATAACTTCTGTGAAGACAATTGTGATACAGGATATATACATGTTTAATACAATATTAGTAAGAGTCAAACCTTTTAGACGCTATATGGTAGCACATTCTCTAATAAAATAGATTTCAATTCACTACAATTAGCAACAAATAGGCATCTGTTGTAAAGGGATATGTTTCACTTGTATAGACAAATATAGAGGTTACTTTGGGCTATAGCGGCAGAGCAGGCTTTTTAAACAATCGAGATGAATGAGATTTTGCCTGACATATTTGAAAAGAAGAAAACTATCCATGACTATCCATGTCAATTTTGACCGAAAAAGAAAAGTTGGTGTCCAAATTATAAATTTGAAAACAAAAG
>JBBBDQ010000190.1:16045000-16260000 GCA_037127315.1 Ascarosepion bandense
GCTTATTGTTAAATGAGTGTCTGCATATCCGGTTTAGATGCATGGTTTGTCTATTGAGGTAAATTTTTCTTTATTTTTTTAAATTGCATTTTACTTCCAATATATTTGTTAGATGGAGAACATTCCAGTATTTTTGAAATAAATTCATTAAAATAATTTCTAATAATATACTACATATTTTCTTTCTATTGCATTCTGAAATGAAAATTGAATATTTGATTCAATCAATTCTTAATTATATAAAACTCGTTATCATGAATATTTATAATGAGAATATAAAGAGGTATATTGATTGCATGAAGTGATGATCGTGTAGTGACTTACTGCGTCTATTTTAGGTAAGTCGAATGAGAAGGAATTCCCAAACCACCAACTGCTCATTTTTTATTGACATGTCTTTTCATGAATCAATTTGTATGATCGACTCTTTTAACTAAGAAAAATGTATTTTCTTTGTTACTAAAAATCATTGAAAATGTTGATCGTTATTTGACAAGATAATATGTTTTAGAGGTTATAAATTTGAAATAAATACTTTTTTATTTAGTGCTGATAAACATAATCGTACAAAAATATTGAGATTGAAGATTTGAAGGCACTTCTATAATTAATGATATTATTTCATTTGCCTTTGAATTTGTAAAAAGATATCGATTTATTAACATGAAGCTTCATCTAGTCAGAAAATAAACTATTTTTATTCATTTTTGTTGGAGAAAAACATTTTAGTAATATCTTAAAATTACGTGAATACTACTTACGAGCGTTTATTAATTTTCTAAGTAATTATTTAAGTAAATGCTGAAAAATAACCTAGAGATTTATTTCAATTAAAATTTATGGGAGGTTTATTGGACTGTCGCATTATATTTTCTTTTTAATAATGTCAAACCAAGGAAGGCGATAACTGAAGTTGTGTTAAAATATTTGACTGAAGTCGATGGTTAGTAAGCAAGAAACGAAAAGATATACATGTAGAAAGTGGGAGAGAGATGAAACTCCTAGACTAGAACATACGTTTATATATATATATATATATATATATATATATATATGTATATATATATATATATATTTGAACAAAAAAGAAATATGCCGATTTGCCAATGTTATAGCTGATTTAAATTTAGTTGATTTAAATTCATGTCATCGTTGAAATAATAATTATAGATTATTAGAACAATCACCATTAATATAATTGTAAAAAATTTAAAGGAATCCACATCAGGGCGGTGGAAATTTGACTAAAATCGAGAAGCCTGTACAAAACTCCAAACTTGATATGACACGGATATTCAACAGGCGAGAGGTAGATATATAAACGGGCGAGATGGTAAAAGAAATGTTCTAACACGACACAGTGAAACATTTTTTTTAGAAAAAGACGAAGCAACTGATTAAATACAATCATTTTATTTCATAACTGCGGAAAACAAGCGAAGAAAAACTGTTGCTACTAATTTTTCTAGTAGAGGTCAGCATTAACGGTGCTGATTGAAAGCAAATATTCTTCTCTATGGTGCTTTTTAGTAATGTATTTTTGGATGCGTAAAAATCACTAGTAATTTTGGGTTCAGTTAACAACTGATTGGAGATCATAATCAAAAACTGCTGTAAGTTTTCATCTATTAGACGTGTCGAATATAAAATAAAAGCAGGGTTAAATAATTCTGTCATTGTATAAAAGCAGGTTCGGATGTCAACGATATTTTTATCGTTGAAGACATAAAAAAAAATGTAGATCTAAGGATAGTGACCTGGTCCACAATGGGAAATGATCTACGTATAATAATGATCCAAATCTTGAACTTGTCATTAAAACTAAGGCATTAACAGAAAAATATTTTAATACTTAAAGTATTATTCCATAGGTCATGTTATGCGATGAAAAATAACAAAGAAGATCCAAATAGGTGAAACCTTGTAGGTTCGTTGCCTCACTAAGTTAGATATTTACTTTGTTTGCTCTACTTGCGTATTGAGCGCTTTTTGTTTTAGGTTACTCGTCTCAGGTTTTTTTCTTTGGGCTACGTATTTTGACTGATATCAAGTGCTTAGCTCGTTCTTTTTTATTACCATTTTTTCCTTCCGCGTATGCACTCGGAGGGCTTTTAGAAACGATTATAGCGATAAGTTTACATTTATATATATATATATATATATGAGGAGATAGAATGAGTGAGGAAGAACTAAATTCCATACATGAGTAAACGGTTATAAATCCAGAAACTTTTAGGCAGTTGTTAAATACAAGCTGTTTTGGAAATGTCAGAGAAATTAAGGAACGTATATATCAACACACATACAAAAAATTGAAAGGAAAAACAATGTAATATACAAGAACAAATGCGTGAATACGGATAACAGCCCACAAACAACGAACAAAAATACACTTCTATAAAAGGATATGTGTGCAGATATTAATATACACAAAACTTGAAATAACTAAAATAAATAAGAAAAAATTGTAAAAAATGGAAGAAGAAAGCAATAATAGGAACATATATTAGAATATAATTACAGTCACAAATATACAAAATAAATTTACGTGTTTAGTAGGACTGGAATATTTCTTTAATATAAATTTTCAAGCAAATTCAACTTTTTCATCTGCTACGAATCTGCTCAGTTATATTTATTGTACTGTTTATTATTTTTTATTTTTAGTTGTTTTCTTTTCTTTTAATGATTTTTTGTTTATTTTCTTCTTTCTTCTCTATTGTTGTTTCTGTATATTGTGTTTATATGATTGTTTGTATATATGTCCCCATATGTATATATGTGCTTGTGTGTCTTTTTTTGTTATATCTATTCAAATGTTTGTTCTTGTATATTACATTGTTTTGCATTTAAATTTTTTTTATATATTTGGAATGTTTTATTTTATTTTTAGATTTATCCGGTCCGGCCGCGTCAAAACTAACCTCAATCTTGTCTCTTGGTGCTAAAAAAATTTCTCTTTTTTAATATTCTGAGTTACATTAATCTATTTGATTTTTGTATCCTAATGTTGCAGCTTGCGTTTTTACAACTACCAAAAAATAATTCTGGATTTAAAAGCGTTTATGTGTTGAGATTTCCTCTTTTTATATCATATTGCTCTGGATCATATCTATTCAGCGCTATATTTTTATCTTTTTTTTTTATCGTATCACTCCGAGGGAGATGGTAACGCCACTGATGTGCAGAAGGCTACATAAGAGTAAAAAGATTAGATAGGAAGAGAGTAGAGAGAAAGAAAAAACTACTTATAAAGGAGCAAGAGAAGGATTGGAATAGAGATTTGATGACAGTTGCAAAGGTGGAGAGAAAGGAAAGGATATACAGGGTGGTGAAGAAAGCACTAGATTCAATGGTTAAGTGATAGTATTGACATTGCATGTAAATTCCTGGAGGTTGTAGCCATGAGGAAAGCAAGAATATGGAAGCGAGTTCCACAGGCGGGAAGTGCCTGTGGAGAATCTGAAGACGTAGAATTGTCGTCTGCATTTGGTTGATCTAACCATGAATGGGTGAGACCCAGATGCCTGTTTGATTGCACGAGTAAACACCTGTTGTAGTGGCACTAGTGACTTAATTTCGTTGGAGCAGAAGCCATGAAAGTGTTTATAGAACAGAGGGAAGCCACATCCTGTCGGTGAGGATTTGGCTGGAGTCGAACCGCTAAGTCGATACCTATCACATTAGCGATTCTCTCTTGGAGCTTGTCAAGAACACTGAGATGAACAGCAGGGGCGCTTGATCATATATGACCGCATTAATCCATGCACAGACGAATGGTTGATTTGTATATATACAGGATGGATTCAGGCAGAAAAATACATCCTGGCCCGACACAGTGAGGCAAGTTTCGTAGCAGTGGATTTAGCTATTGACTCAATGTAATGGTTCCACATGGAATCGGGAGAGAGGTTAATGCCGAGGAGGCGCAGTGTATTGCTCTCAGGGAGACTCGCTTGGTCCATGGTTATGAGGGGAAGGAAAGGTTGGCTGTAATGATTGACAGACAGCAGCTTGGTCTTAGATGCATTGAAATTAACAACCCCATTCTTACCCCAATCCATCACAGAATGTAGATCACTTTCAAAATCTGCAGCGAGATGATGTCTGTCCGCCACACCTGATTTCTTACTGATGCGGGAGTAAATTGTGGTGTCATCTTCGTAGATGCCGAATTTGCACTTGATGTCGTCTGGGAGATCATTCATGAAAAAAAGAAAGAACAAAGTCGGGCTTAGGATAAAGCCCTGAGGTACACCAGCGTTTGTACAGTAGGATGTGGAAGCATGCCCATTCAAGACGAACTTCGTTATACGGTTATTTATAAAAGTTTGGATCAGCTCAAGTAAGAATCCGGTCATAACTTAACCCCGTAGCTTTCAAAGGAGACCAAATATTATAATGATTATGTACTTTTGGGGTGATCCTCTCCGGTTTTATTCGTTTGGTATTATATATATATATATATATATATATATATATATATATATATATATATATATATATAATTGTATTAAAGACTTTTAATCCAATTTTTTTTAATACAGCTATATATATATATATATATATATATATATATATATATATATATATTATTATTATTATTGTTATTATTATTTAAAAAGATGTAATACATTGTGTTTAATACAATTATATTGTACAACTTTTGAATGTTTTTATTTGAAAACGATTTGTCCATTGTAAATTGCCTGAAGACTCTGACAGTTGGAAACCAAGGTCGCAAAATAATTCATATATATATATATATATATATATATATATATATATATATATATTGAGTATTTCTGAAACTAAAAAACATATTATTTCATCCATAATGTTGTGTCATTATGTTTCGTGATTTAAGTTCAAGTTAGCATTCTAGCCAAAAAATCTGGTTACTCCAAGTGAAGGAATGTTCAATGATAAATTTAAAGTAAGTTAAATCCGTCAAATAAATAGATTTTATAATTACATTTCAAGTAAAAATATTATATGAACTTCTGAAACTGATATGCTTTTTTTGTTTTCTTTTTTTTACTTTGTCGCATGTAATGTTATTTTGCACTCACGTACTAAATATACCGATATGTAAGTATATACCCCATTTTTCCAAAAGTATGAGTTAATTCTGTTCCGAGGTATACTTTACATAATAGAATTTATCTGGAAATCTACAGTTATTCTCAAAATATTATTAATGCAAATCCCGTCCCAATAAATAGATAACCCAAAAATGGTTGATAAGAATTAAATACAAATTAATCATTCAGAGAACGTATTGCCCTTTTCTCGCTATACAAAGTTAACAATTGCGCGCGTTGCAATTCACATGCGCACACAAACACACGCACGCACACAAACACAAAAAAAAACGCTCACACACACTCACACACGCTCACACACCTAGAGTCGCATACACCCACGTACACAGAGTACGATTGGTAAAATTTAGCAATGTCTATATTTAATTTCGCGATTTTATTATTTTGCTGATGTCACAATATATTATGGTCATTATGACAGCGTCTCTGAGAGAAAAAGCACCCTGACGCAATTGACTCAACCAAAGCGATTGTGTTATCTGCAAACAATATTACTCAAAAAGAAATGAAAGCTAAAAGGAAAAACGAAGGGATGACTGAAGAGATTATCGATGTGATGCAAAGAGACTGAAAATGACGCCAAGACATGAAATGGAATACACGAAACTACACACGGAAGTAAGGAGCAAATGCAGACAGGCAAAAGTCGTATAAATGTTTAGAAATAGAGAGATGTAGCAGTCCAAAGAGATGGAAAAGAATCGGAAGTCGTGGTTGAAGCCAATTGCTATGTAATAAAATAAATTTATTCTTTAGTATTTGGTGATATTTTTGCGTAATTTTAATACTTATAGCTGTTAAAATGTGATGTCACTGTTATTCTTATTTTTTTGTTATTTAGATGACAATATGTTTACCTTGTAATATATTGCTGCTCTGTTTCAAATAAGAGAATTGTCGACAAAAGTAATTCGATTAAATATTACGAAATTTTGAGAGAAAAATACGATTTTCGATAATTAGTTGAGTTTATTTTGATGCTTATCAGCCAAATGCATGTGGCAGGTTTAAACCATAAATTATGTTTACATTCTAAATATTTTGGGCAAAATAATGATTTTAATGATAGAAGTCCGAGTAATTGACCCTTAGCTGAGGAGGTAGTATGTTGCATACTATTTCGAATAATATTTAAACGTGAGTAAATATAAAGATCCTGAGTGGAATTAGAACTTGGCTCTTCGATAGTTCATTAGATTTTTTGCAAATTTAAGCCTACAGTCTCTGTTCCGCTATCAGTCACCCATCTAGGTGCTCGACGTAAATGTTAGATTTTAAAGAAATTTTATTTATCAATCCTAAATAAATATAATTATTGTTGAAATGAAGCTATTAGAAAAACTTTGTAAAATTACGTATGTTACCTCCAACACTTAATTGATTCAATGAAATTTTGAGAAATTAAATATATAATTAAATTTCTTTCTTGAGAATATACATTATCAATTTTCTTTTCAACAATTACACATTGCTCCCGAAAATCTGCACCAAACTGTAAAATATAAAAAAGATGCATTAAACTATGGCATTATTTAATTTTTTTTTAAATATTTCACCCCAAGCAAGAAATTCCACTGCCACAATTGCGCAGGGGGTTACATAGGGGAAAGTGATGAGAAAGAGTGTTTAGATATAGGAATTGTCAAAAGGTGGGTGATAGACGGGTAAGGATATCGGGGATGAGGCTTGGGTAGATAGGAGGAGAGTTTGCGAGAATGGATGTCAGTTACTGTGTTAGGAGGTGTCTATTGACATTAAATTTAAACTCCTAGAGATTGTAGCTGTCGGGGAAGTACGTATATGGAAGGGAATTCAACAGGTGGGAAGTGCAAGAAAAAAAAGCTGTTGGAGTAGAAATTTCAGTTATATTTTCTCGGTTTCATTGTAAAAGTGTGGGACCTAGATGCTGATCTAGTATCTCGGGCAAATTCGTACCTAGGGGGCACCAGTGATCTAAGTTCATCGGAGCAGAAGCCGTGAAAGTATTTATAGAAGAGGCACAGGGAAGCGACCTCACGCCGGTGAGAGAGTGACTACAGCCGGTCTGCCAAATCGGTATCGATCATATTAAAGATTCTTCGTTTTATTTTGTCAAGAACCCCGAGGAGAATAGCAGGGGCACCCGGCCATATGTGGCAGCAGTATTCAATACACGGACGGATAGTTTATTTATATATGTGCAGGATAGATTCAGATGGGAAAAACTTCCGGGCCTTACACAGAGAACTGACATTCATAGCAGCGGATTTAGCAATGGATTCGATATAGTCATTCCACTTGAGTTCCGCTGATAATTTGAGTCAAGGATGCGTAGTGTTTTACTCTCTGGGAGGCAAGCCTGTTCCATGCTAATGGGAGGTAGGTGCAATTGTTTATGATGGTTAATTGATGGCAGTTTCGTTTTGGAAGCATTAAAATTTACGAGCCATTTCTTACCCCAGTTCACGACGGATTGGAGGTCCTTTTCAAACTCTGCAGCGAGGTTCGCTTTGTCGCTCACACCAGATTTTTGATCGAGGCGAGAGTAAACTGTGGTGTCATCGGCGTACATGCATACTTGGGATCTTATGGCATCGGGGAGATCATTAATGTAGATTAGAAAGAGCGTAGGACCTAGGATAGAGCCTTGAGGGGCAACCGCGTTCGTATGGTAGTTTTGGGAGGCATGTCGGTTTAATACCACCTTCAATGTGCAGTTAGAGAAGATTGACTGAATTAGCTCAAACAAATGTCCAGTTATGCCATAGCTCCGCAGTTTGCATAGAACGCAAGCATGCCAAACTCTGTCGAAAGCTTTGGTGATATCCAAGGCAACGGTTAGGGCTTCGACATTCTTGTCGTTAAGAAAGAATCTAATCAAATTTGTGATATAATATTTTATTAAAATTCAGTTTGTTTTTTTATGGCTTTTGTCGGAACCTCAGCTATGTCTATCAAATTGACCTCGTGTCAAACACAATTAAAACGTTAGAAGGTTGGATATTAGATATTGGAATGTAGAATAATAAAATACTTTGTTTGTATGTTAGATGAAATGTAATTAACTGAACAGAATATGAAATTCATAAAAAGAAAATATTCAAAGAGAAAAATGTACGTAGTTAATTCATTTGTAAAATTTAAAAACTGTACGTAGTTAAATATTCTAGAATATAGTAGTAAGGAGTTAAATTAATTCAGAGTTTATAATTGATAGCAGCAGAATGTGTGTATGTAGAAAGTTTAAAAGGTTACTAATAAAATCTCTTTTCCGTTCCCTTTTTATGGCCAGCGAGTATGTGAAAAGGAAGGTGAAGCAATAAAGGTAAGTGTACTTATCGGCGTTAGTATTCAGGGTTCAGTTGAAGTATCTTGTTGTTGTCGTTGCTGTCGCTGTTGTTGTTGTCTTAGATTTTGTTAACCACGAGTGTGTTCAGAAGAGGGGTAAATGTAATTGGCATGTGTGAAAACGGAGAACGAATTTTGACGCGACTTTACGTCCGGATCGGCAAGTTAAAATTTCTTTAATCACATTTTGCGTGTCGTCTCTCTGTGCACCCATTTGACTGACTGCTTCGACATTCTTTCTATTTTTATAGCCACTTAGGTTTTTCACATTTGATTGATACTTTTTCTCTCAATTTTTTCAAATCACTTCCTTCCAATTGTTAGGAAATTGATTTAACATCTCATTGCGAAATCTGGCTTCAGCCGTTTCTTTTGGTATGGGGGTCAATGATTTTCCAATTAGTCCAAATAAAATTTCACACGTGATTGTGAATTTTTGCTTTTGTCTTGTCTTTTCAAAAATGATTTCCGTCATTCTGATTCATATTTAGGTGTGTGCAATTTTACTTTATGCATTTCGGTTAATTGTTGGATGATATACGATTTATATAATTTCATTAAGTTTTCACGGCTGGTTGTTTTAAAAAGCACAAACATCGGTTTGTTGATATTTGTAAATGAAATTAAAAATTATACCGAGAGAAACGAAATAATTTTTTTTTTAACTATTTTACTTACGACATTTACGAAACAGCAAAAGTTTCACTTCAGTCAATATCGGAAAATCACGAAATTACTAATTTGTAATATGACCATTTTAACATCTAATTCGTTGCATTGATCTCAATGTATAATGTAGATATTTAGACTATATTTAACATAACGCACCATTTGAAATGCCAAATAAGCAAAATCATAGGAATCATTTCAGGCTTAAACAACATTTCGTATTATATCTTAGATCAACTTAACATAGAAACATACGCACTTACACGCCGGCAATTAGAGGCACATCCACACATATGTTTAAAAGTTCATCTTCAAATAAAATATATACAAAAAGTAAACATGAATGAAAACAAACGGAAAACATTTCTTTACCAACGAGCTCATTGCCAGGAGTGAAATTATCAAGTTAAAGTGATTTCCTTTTGCATTTTGTATTTATTAACACAAGTAATGTGAACGAGATTTATCGAAAAGATCTCAAATTATATAGAATGGTCTAAAATAGTTTGAAAGCTAACCGTGTAAGAAATGGTGAAATAGGGAGGACGTTATATGATGTAATTTTTTTTTTAGAAAACGAAAGTGTGTTAATATTGTTACTGAAATATTATTTATGCAATTTAGTATTTGGTTTTTCAAATATTTTCGTTCTTAAAGTAAAGATCTTCAATTCTTAAATAAATAAATATATAATTTATCGAAATAAAATAAAATGATGAATAATAATCGAATTAAAAAATAAATATAAATAAATAGATAAAGTTAAGTTTCGAATATCTATATTTACACGATAAAGTCCATCATAGAAATAAACGCGTTTATTTATACAAGCATTTCTTTGTATTTATATATATACATGCAAATATATATAAATATATATTCCATTTTGTAACGAGTTATTTCGCTACCCAAGTTTCTACCATAAGTGGAGTTTTCAGGCAATTTTTAATAACTGAAAGATACCTGGGTAGCAAAACCTAGGTAGCGAAATAACTCGTTTAAAAAGGAAAATATTCAAAAGTTCTACAATATAATTGTATCAAGAATATACAAGAGGGACAATCAACAAGTTACCTGCCTGGTGGCAAACGCTGCTGGCAATTCCCTGCCTGATAGCAAACGCTGCTGGTGGCGCCAGGGATGGCGGTCCCACCATAGCCCCCGAAACAGTGACATCACCCCTGGTCGGCGGCTGAAGAAGACAGGGTATTGCACGTTCTAACACGTTGTATGTTACAAATATATATATATATATATGTGTGTGTGTGTGTGTGTGTGTGTGTGTGTGTGTGTGTGTGTGTGTGTGTGTCATCCACATGCAAGTCTGTTTCGCTATATCATATCTCATCAATGTAGCTAGTAACATCCATTTGCTTCTGGCTGGGAACGAAACTTGACCCATTTGGTGTCAGAGGGAGTCGCTACCACCCCTAGCCATAGGCGCATGGAATCATAAAAGGGACATTTTAACGTGTTGCCTATAAGCAGCGTATACACACGCCAGTCACCGAAAGAACTCAATTCATTTCTGATGAGCAAAACTGTTTTAACATTTTATTCTATAGAGAGCTCAATCGTAATGACACCATAATATATTAGTCATCCATTATCACAGCTCATCAGTGTGGCTAGACACATCCACTTGCTTCTGGTCGGCATCGAACTTGATATTATTAAGGCAATGTATGATTTATTTTGTAGGTATTATGTAGAGAAATGCGATGTTCTTGATTTATCTAGGCTTATAATTTTGAGAACGTTTTCGAATTTTCCTCAGGTCGTTAAAACCTTAGTTATAGGATATGAATGACACAATGTGTCATAACTCATGTTCTGGCAAAATAAGATGTGACGGAAAATATTTAAGATTTTTATAATTATCATTGTTTAGATTCCGGTTAGATTGTTATATTATGACATACGCGTGTTTGCTGTGCATCTTCAAAGACATTCAGGGATGGATTTAACTGTTTGTTTTTTCGATATTTCAACATATTTGTTCTTGTTCTCGTTAAATTCAGAAATTAGCAATTCTTTCAAGAATGGTGAGATTGGTAAAAAACAGAGCATATATTTATATTTTGATAATATTGGATGGCGGCACTCATCAGTACACTGAGAGATGATTTATCTATTTTTTGGCGGTGGTCATTTGATACAGATTCGAGAATTTGATTCGAGAAAACTAATTCAAAACTTAGCATAATCTAAGCATCATCGATTTTTAAAATCATTTATTATGTACGGCCATCTTATCAGTTTGCATATCCATAAATGGTTGATTTTTTTCTTGAATTTTGTTTTGTCGTAATTCCAAATTAAGTCTGTATACACACTTCGAAACATTTAGAAAATAGAATTTCATTTTTTATTGCAAACAAGATATGATCCTCGAAAAATTTAATGGATCGGAATTGTCTCTGTCGCTATCTTTTTCTCTCTTCTATATATATATATATATATATATATATATATATATATATATATATATAAATATATAAAATTGTAAAATTATCGCTATACACGTTTTGAAACACCCACCGAGTATATACGCGGAATGAAAAACTGGTGTTAAAAAACGAAAAAGCTAAGCACGTGAACATCAGTCAAAGTACGCAGCCCAACGAAAAAATTCCCTGAAGATCTGGTTAGGTGAAACCGTGCTAGGTTTGTTGGCTCTTTAGGTTATTTACTATATATACACACATACACATGCATACATACTTATATATATATATATATATATATATATATATATATATATATATATATATATATATATATTGTTGTGTGTGTGTGTTTGTGCTAGTGTATGTGCGAGAGTGTGAGAATTTGTGTGTGTGTGTATGTGTGCATTTAGCTATATTTCTGGGATGTGGTACGGTAACTCTTTTGACCGCCCATCAATATTATTCTAGCTAGGCTGTATTAGCTGAATCACTTCTGAGTAATTGTTTTGTACATTTCCAGATCAATTCAAATAATCCTTAGTATCTGATTTTTGCTTGTTTTAGCATGAAAATATTTCTTTGGCTCAATTATATATCAAAATTGAATCTTGCATCAATAAACTCAGTCGAGTTTTTTTTATTTTAAATCATGTTTTTTGAATAATTAGAAAGTGCTATGCAATTGAAAATGTCTGGTTAGTGTGACTGAAAAGATTGCTACATAGTTACGTGATATCCATCCTCTTATATAGCAGTGAATGTTGGGCAATTTACCCTGAAATCATGAGAAAACTAGAAACAGATCAAATGTACATCTGAAGAATAATACTGGAAATTATATGAACGGTAAGAGCACACAAGAAGAGACGTCAAGCATTAGAATTATTTTTCTACAAAAGGTTGCTGTCAATATTGACAGCATATGTTAGCAATGATAATATTCTATAGAACATACTAACAAAAATTACGTATAATTAACACCAGGAAAAGAGAGTTGATATTATTTCGACACCAAAATGAGATAAGTGAACTTGGAAAACTTGATACTCATAGAAAAAAATTGATGGTAAATTGGACAGAAGAAAGCAAAGAACAACCTACTGAGCAGGGTAAGTGACATATTGCAAAAAATGGCAAAAATTATTAAGTGTTACTTGTGATAGAATATATCTGTCTGGGTTCGATTCCTGGTAGTGGATGCGCACTGCTGATGAATCCCAAAAATAGGACAAAACGGACGTCCAGTGCTTTCTGTATTCTGTTGAGCTCGAATATAAAACTCGATGATTTACTTAATAATTGTTCAAATCCTCCTACTACTTCTTGAATAATATATCTGTGCTTCAACCAGGAAACACGCTATGGATTTAGCGGGTTGGTTGCGGAAGTCGTTGTTTGGAGAAGCACTATCCTATGGGCAAAGGATGCGCACTGCTAATGAGTCCCAAATATAGGACGAAACGGCCGTCCAGTGCTTTCTGCTTTCTGCATTCTGTGGAGGTCGAATATATTATATAATATATATATATATATATATATATATATATATATATATATATATATATATATATATATATATCATAAAATCTTAGAAGTCAAACATTTTCAATTTATACTTCACTTGCAGTATAGCTAGGCGTTGCTCGAGTGTAATGAAAGCTTTAAAACTAATCCATGGTCCTGGAGCTCAGACTCTTTAGATGTTCGCACGAAAGACTAAAAAGAAATATTTGTTTCGAGTTAAAGTGAAACCGCAGAGTGAAAGAAAAATTAATGGAGGCAATTCAAATTTTAATTTCCTGGTATTGATATCAAATAAGCTTTTTTCGTCGTAAACTGAATTTTGAAAGCTAAATAAGTCCTCTGAGTCAATGGTATCATAGCTGAGAATAAGAACTACAATTATACCTACGTAGCGCCAAACCCTAAGCTAAAACTAAAATAAAAGCGCTGAAAAAAATAAAGACCTACAGGCAGATAAACAGACACACACACACACACAAACATCTTACTTTATATATATATATATATATATATATATATATATATATATATATATATATATATATATTATAACTAAGTTGTTGAACTCGTAGGTCTTTTAAACTTTTGTTCATGCATTTACTTTATAAACAGTGCCCGGTACAAATGTAGAGCGTTATGCTATACATCCACCCAATGTCAAACCACCCCACTAGCATTATCAAACATATACCCTCTTCCATAGAACAGAGAATCAGCCAAAACTAGTCCAAAAAAGAAATATTCAACAAACACAAAGCTCTCTACAACAAGTCATTAAAAAAAGCGTCTACAGAAACCAAGACATCCAATACATAACAAAAAACAACCCCAACAAAAATGTAGAAACAGAAAAATCATTTGGTACACACCTCCTTTCAACCAAATGATCAAACCAAACTAGGACAGAAGTTCCTGAACTTAATTAAAAAAACATTTCCCAGAAATAACCCCCTCAGTGAAACCTTCAACAAAAATACACATAAACTTAGATACAGCTGCACAAACAACCTAGAAAAAATCATAACTAACCATAACAAATATATCCTAAATCAACACGTAGACCAAAATAAAACCGGAAACCAAAACACAATCAAACCCAACAAAGAAAACATGTGTAAGTGTAGAAACCCTAGCAACTGACCACTACAAAATAAATGTAAAACAAACTCAATAATCTATCAATGGAACATAACATCCATCGAAAATCCAACTATAAATAAAGGGTATATCGGATCAACTAAGAATACTTTTAAGCAGAATACTTTTGTACCTAACCTCATTTAAAAGCAGCTTATACCGAAACCAAACATTGCTTTCCACATTCTTTTGGAAGCTAAAAGATTCAAAACAGAAACCCAAAGTAAAATAGAAAATCCTAGAAAAATCTAGAACATATAACAACATCTGCCCTTTATGTCTAAGTGAAAAACTACACATTCTTCAGTACCCTAACAGCAACGATTTATTAAACCGTAGAAACGACTTAGCAGCAATATGCAAACATCGAAAATATTACTCGCTAAAATTTAAGTAAACAAAAAAAAAAACACCCCAACCACGAAAACCCCACAAAAACACAAAACATACATACAACCAACCCGATAAATAAACAGAAAATGATAACAAACTCTATACAATACCAACAAAAAATAATGCAGTTGCAGCAGAATAGTAGATACATAAAAAAATAGATAAAATAAATCGACACGATAAAAACAAAAAATAAAAAACAAAAAAAGCACACACCCCAATACAAAATAACATAAATTAAATTAAGAAGAAACCAACCCCAAAACAAAACAACACCTACCAACACCTAAACCAAATAACAACACGCAAGGCGCCGGCAGCCTATACCGTCACAGGATAAAAAGATTAAACTATCCTGAACTCAGCCACAAACAAACACTTAACTCTAAGACCTTAAAAAGGAGAACAGAACTCAAAATACAGACCAACCCCTCTAACACCCAACAAATCAAATCCAGCACATATAAACGGCTTTTGAACTAGATAATTCTCCTTTCTAAAAAAAATCACCTGATGATGAAGCCAACCACATAATAGGCTGGACTCGAAACGCGAAAATTTTTGTGTAGTGATACTAAGAATTTATAATAGATTGTAACAACCATTACAGTATATATATATATATATATATATATATATATGTATATATATATATATATATATATATATATATATATATATATATATTATCAATTTTCTGCACTATTTTAAGAAGTGCAATCTTGAAACTTCTGAATATCGTTCGGTATGTCTTTTAGTATGAGTGTATCAAATGTGATTAAAATCGGACCACTCCTTTTATGATCCGATTTTTTTATTATCGATTTTTGATATTTATCGGGGGTAGCTCGACACAAAACCTAGCTAAGAACACTCGCAGATGCTTATCGTACAACTGTGTAAATTTTCAAGAAAATCGGTTCAACCATTTCGCAGTCTATAGATAACGGGCACACCCACACAGACACACAGACACACACACACAGAGACACACACACACAGACAAATTTCCATTTATAAATAAGTTTAGATTAAGAAATCGGCGAGAGTAATCAGTTCATGTTTTTGTAAACTTTGTTTAACACTAATATCATCATTCACTTCTGTTTCGAGTTTAAGCGACTAATTAGCAAATCAATGTTTCAGAACTATATTCTTAACTTGAATTCGTGCAAAATATCTTAAATAATTTTATAAAGCTGTAAGAACAAATAAAATTTGCTATATCATCCAGAAAATCTGTCAAAGAGAAAGTAGACACAGATGGTAACAACTTGGTGCAAATGTTACATAACTCCAGACTATAAATTTATTCTTTAATAACTGAATTTTCATGTTTTTCTCTCCGAATGGCCTGAGCGATAGTACAAAACTTCTCGCAGTTGCAGCGATGAACTTGTTGCCATAATTTGAATATGCAGGCGTGTACCATAAATAAAGTTCATAAAAGTATAATTACAGAATAATATTTTATTTACTAGTCATTTGATTGTTATAACTGCTGTTTAAAATGCCTTCCTTTTTCATAACACGTTTCAATGTTGTGCCTGTTTGTTTTTAAGGCTTTCTTTAGTTTTCTCAATATTTACTGGATGCGACTGTTAATCAAATGATGTTAAAAGGCATCATAAGAAAAATCCAATTAGGGTGAAACAGTTGTCCTCTCTCCATGAACTTACTGAAATATTCATTAACATGATATCGTGCGCTAATTCGGTCTCACATTATATATATATATATATATATATATATATATATATATATATACACGAAATGAATTGTTTGAACATTATTTTTTATCGATACTCGCATTTAAGTAGATATTCTGTATTAATTAAAAAGTATTATATATTTATATCTACAGGCCTGATTATTTACGATTAATTTTATTATGAAAATGTGTGTTATTCGGCAGGATTCGAACCAGCGACCCCTATCTACATAGGGGAAGCTACTATTTGATCTGGCGATGTCTTAGACCGTTCGACCACGAATGGCCTCCAGTCCAAATGAGGTTTTAATCAAGCCTATATAACACAATTTTTGATTTATCGTAACAAACATATCTGCTCTGAAATGTATCGTAATGTCAACAAATATAAACATGTTACGGAAATTAACGAATTTTAAAGAAACTTGGTTATAAACAACCGACAATTTGAAATATATATATTGTGTTGCAATATACACAATTGACTAATGATTTAAAGTGCATGGGATTGATATTATATATTTTCAAATCATTTACTTCCAAGCAAGCCGAGACCTCTATCAATGTGCAGGTGTTTACAGTGAGTGATAAAATGAGCACAGGGTGTATTGAGGAAAACATAAATAATGAACAGGTCTCAAGAAATAAAAGATTGCGATTGAGGTTGCATTTAAATTTTGGGTGATTGTAGCTATCAGGGAAGCAAGTAAACGGAGGAGAGTTCCACAGCCCGGAAGTGCGATAAAAGAAAATGTCAGAGTAGAAGTCGCTGTTATATTTAACTATTTTAATATTAAAAGAGAGAGACCAAGATGGCAAACTAGTAGCAGGCTTAAATTCACGTAGAGATGGCACCAAGTTAAAAAGCTAGTCAATGCAGTCGACATGAAATGATTTGTAGAAAAGACAGGGGAAAACAGCGTCACGTTGGTGAAAATGTGGCTAAATTTGAGATGTCAAGTCAAGATCGATTACATTCAAGTTTCTTTATATTGACTTTGCAAACAGCCTCGCGATGAATAGCAATAATACTTGAGAAGATTTTGTAACAAAATTCAATGCATAGACCAATGGTAGATTTCTAATTATGGAATATCGATTCTGACGAAAAAAAAAAAAATTCAGGTACTGCACAGCGACCAAAGCTTCCTGGCAGAAAACGCAGCTATATATTTGGTGTGGTTGTTCAACTTCCTGACGGTTAAAATTGAAACCAATGAGATAACTGGTGAGAGTTAAATTGAAATGGGAAATGTTTCATTAGATTTCATATTTTTAGTCTGTAAATAATTCTGACAGAGTTGTAGAACATGCCTTTCAATGAAAAACACCACATATATTGTGTTGTATTTAATGCATTTCCTTCTTTTACTTATTTTAAATTATCCTTAAAATGAACATAATGGAAAGCACATTATACGTTAGTAATTGATTGGTTGAAAACATCAAATTATATATATATATATATATATATATATATATATATGTCTGCCAAAAATGAATAATTGGTTCAAACAAAACAGCAGACCAAAAATGATAACAGAAAGAAATACAAAACATACGAAATGGATCAGTTTACTTTGTTTGGTCGAGAAAAACACGAGCTTCGTTGTTAAGTGTAATTCATTTTGACATCAATTACGAATTTAATTTGTCAGTTTTACAAAGAAAAAGTATCTGAAGGCATTTCAATTTTCTCATCTGCAGTTTTCATTCTTTTGGTGATTATTGTTTTTGAAAATGTTGGCCATTTAAATAAAACATAATTACCAAAATTAAAAATAATATACATCTAGGCAATGTTCGTTTCTATTGATATATGTATTTTACTCTTATTTGATTTTTGTTACTCATTTTTTTGTTTTTTGATTGTGATTTTGACTGTTTTATCAAGTGACTTTTTCACAAAGGTTTTATCTGTTTTCAAGTAATTCATTTTATAAAATTATAATCTAAATTTAGCTAAATAAAATATTATATTAAAGAAAGAAAAGTCATCGTTATGACCTTCACCGAAATAAAACAAAAGCACTGCTTACATGAGAGTTACAATCCAGTATATTTTGGGGAAGTAGATCGCACACAGGTTTGAAAACATTTAATACAGTAATGCTAATGATAACAGAAGTGGTTTCATTGACATATTTTGACCGAAAAGCCAGTATTTATTTCATTATATATATATATATATATATATATATATATATATATATATATATATACCAGTGCTATATACAATTAGCGATCGAAATTTTCTCAAATTTTTTCTGCAGGAGTGGAATGTCATCATGATTTAGAGTTATTCCTTGGCTGGATTGAGTCTTTCGAATCCAATTATTAACTGGAAGTGGATCTGCGGCATGCTGTCAAAAGAGTCAGATGCTCCCGGAAGCATCGGCCACCCACTTCTTTGTGGCTCCTGCTCGCGACCCAGATAGGAAGGATAGGGAGTGTTTAGAGGACACAGACATACATACACACACACACGGATGTATTCTCTCAGACAGAATAACGAATTCAAGACTTTGCTGTACAACCTACAAAAGTGAATTCTTTAAATTAGATAACTGCATGTATTCTGCAAGGCAAACTATATTCGTCATATAACCATTTCCTGTAATTGCCCCATTGTGTGCCACATGCATGATTATACTACAATCACCGGCTTTATTTGAACAGTAGTTTTCCATTTTCATGGAAGATGTTTGGCATGGCTCCTACAAGAATTATATCCAATAATTGGCAACCTATACCAGAATGATTTGACTTCAGACTTGACCTTCTGTAGAACTACTTGAAAGTAAGTATAGTGTGTCCTGGCTGTTCTGTTATTTACACATAGATGAGAAGGGATTGATTCACCTTACAAATATTTATCTATTGTTACCTGTCATACATCCAAATTTACAACAGATGGTATTTCCAAGTAGTAATCCATCTAGAAATCTGATCAGGCTCTGTATTGTTTAAATTCACACACACATGCACACACACAGATCTCCCTCTATCCCCACTCTCTCTCTTTATATGTATTAGGTCCACTAACAGCAGACATTAACCAATTAAATGATAGTCAACCATAAAAATGACCACTCAACATCCCTTCTTAGAATCCCTAACCAAAAGATATACCCAACCGATAAAAAGATAAAACATACATTCCAACAGATAAGACCATTAATCAACAATTTCACACTTACATACCAAATTCCTCAAAAGTCTAACGATCAAAACGAGACATTCACTTAATTACCAATAACCCCAACCAACCCCCACGACAACAACGAACCAAATATGAACAGAGAATGTTTCCAAACCTTTATTTCCCTTGAAGAAGTGTTTAAATCCAAGCACTGGAACAAACATATGATTGTAGGGAAGAGGACATATATAGAAGAAATTATGTCGATGTTCTAAAACATAATTTATAATAAATATTCACTCTTCTATATATCATATATCGAGCACTGTTTTAAATTAATATTTTGGACGGAAAAAGTTTTCCTTTTTCTCTCCTCATTCTCTCATTCTATACTCACTCGGATATATATATATATATATATGATAATATTTTTATTATAAATTTAAAATAAAAGCATAATTTACAGCAACACAAGAACCGTTGATTTTCATTACTATTTTATTAGCGCCTTGTCACGTAATGAAATATTTTTTTTATTAAGCATTACATAAAATCATAAAAACAACACAACTTTTCCCAAATCCAGAAAATTAATGTTGGAGCATTTTCAAAAGGAAAAATTGAAAATCAGTTCATAATGTATAATTTTTTTTTATTGTAAGCTTAATGGGGATAGAGACTTATAATGACTTAACATCCAGACATTTCCCAGTGATGAAACGAATTGAACGATACATATGTTTCAATTTAGCAATTTTGAAAATATATCGCGTGTCATCGTGAAATGTTTACAGGTACTTCGGTAAGTTATTATTCAACTGAAAATACTGGAGAAGAGACAAATTGAGGATAGTTTTTTTATATATACACTGCAAGTTAAGCATGTATATTTAACATTGTGGATGACCTTTCCGTTTAGCCGTAACAAATTGATTATCAGAAGACAGGAGAATCAATCCATATATGTTAGAGGATGATTAGAGATGTCAAGATATATTATATTAGGAAAAATTAACTATACTGTAGGGAATATTTCAGATGATGAGAAGCCATGAAACTAAGGGCGTTACGTTCATTGAGTAATTATAGTTTTGGTAATCCGGAAATTTGTAAAACAAAACATTGCTCTGGTAATGATTTTCAAGCTCTGCTTTTTAAATATTTTCTATTTTCCTGTAGGGATTTTCTTTTTTTTAATTTGCCAGTAGTAAGTATAAAGTGATGTGACAATGTGTGAAAATAATAATAGATTTAAAAATATTCTTGGTACAACCGATACAACATTTTACTACTGTAGGATTTTTCATGGCAGAAATAGAACATAGTTAAAATATAGAGTCAGTTAGACATTTATTTTCTAATGGTCACTGAACAGGTTTTCGGTAATTGTAGTTATTATTATTGTAATCGTTATTTTCTTAGTATGCTATTGAGTATATAGGTTATTATATATGTTTATAATACTATGATTATGTTTTTCGTTTAACTGAGATTTATCACTAGAGCTATAGATTAATTTCAGTGTATTTCTCTTGACAATTTTGCTAAGAATGTTACTTTTAGGGAAGTAGGGGAAGTTCAGTTCAGGGCATTTATAGCCGCTGTTTTTTAGGGCAGTGTCACAGAATTTGCTATGTTTGGAAAAGTTGTTTCATTAGAAGAAGAGTTACTACTTCACTTTTCAATACAGACGGGCATATGCTTGATGACTGATCGAGGAATGTTAGATTTAGGGTGGATGTATTAAAATTAGCGTTAGTTTTAAATAAGTACAATAAATATCATCGACTACATCAAGTGTGACATCTTGGAAATCTACATTTTTAGATAAGAATTTAGAGTCACATTAAGGTTAAGACATTATTTCTCTATGTAATAATTTTCTTATTATGTTGGAATTAACATTAGTGGAATTTTTTACAATGTTAGGGTCATCTCCGTCTACAACTCTATATCCTCAATATCTTTAATGCGTATCATAAAAAATATTGAGACATCAATATATACATTAATGGTAATTCTAACCATTCTGACAAAATGATAAGACAAATTTACGATACTGTTAATACTAGGACAAATAAATTGTCATCAAACACCATCAAATTTAATGATCATATAATCTCTTATGGCAGTTCCCAAAATGTGGGTTTAAACAGAAATTCTTCTATTAAATTGCTCTAATGAAATTGGTAATTAGATGTCTAAAATCGAAGAAAAAAAAATGGTGGTTCAACACCTCCTTTGTGACAATCTTCTAATATTAATAGAAAGCAATATTTTCTGAAATTAAGTAATAGAAAATTTTTAAAAATTAGTTATTCTTGCCCTATTAATATCCACAGCATGATTTATTATCATAATATAAAATAGTAAATCTTTTTTTTAAATAATCACAATATAAAAACAAGTTCTTCAAATTTTAAATAACTGTCCTGTTGGAGGTATATATATATATATATATATATATATATATATATATATATATATATATATATATATTTGAAAATGTTACATACCAAGCAAGTATATATATATATATATATATATATATATATATATGAAAAATTTTGAACATCATGAAATATATGCGCAGTTACTGCTCTCATTTTTGTTCGGATGCTTTTTCGATGGAGCTAATAATGTTAAACGTTCGAACAATAATAACAGACTAAATTATCTTGTGAACTTAAAGTTTGCTTTTGTAAGGTATCTGATTGTTACGCAGAGTTCATATTTGCTACATGCTGCTAATTACTTACGTATTTTATTGCGCCATCAAAATTACAATCATAAGACTATGAAAAGGAATGCAAAATTGTTATAATCAGGAAGACATTTATTGGAACTTTAAATGAAAAGCGTCTGGAAAATAATTAACTGCGCCAATATTTATGGTATATTATGGTACTTTTTAGATTTGTTCTCTTAGACACATGTCGCACACACAACCACATGCAAATATAACCATAGTCACGCAAGCAAGTAAAAATACAGACACACACAAAAGTTACGCACACGACTGTAACAAAAAAATGCTGATATAAAAACCGAACCATTAGTGTGAGATCCTGAGCACTATCCTCGATTCTGTAATAGAAATGACACTTCTGCTAAGATCTTTATGTGCACGCGTATGTGTGACTGTGTTTGTATATATGTATGTGTTGGGAGTGTATATGTATATTTTTAAGCGAGTACAAAATACCAATATAAGAGTTTTAATAGAAAAACTATTTGTTACAACCTATAAATAACCTCAAGTACTTACTCTATAGACAATTTTGACTTCCACAATTAACTCATTAGCTCGACTACACCTATAAATTTAGATAAAATTGTATATGAATAGAAAAATATATTTTCGAGTTTAACAACGAATGCATAATTCGCTCACCGTAATGAGTCTGATCATAATATTAACTTATCAACGCTAATATAAAAATGAATATTAAACATAATACAAAGCTGAAAAACTGAACTGATTGCTTAAATATCCCTGAAAATTTTGTTTCAATTCATGCAAAATTTTGCCTTTATTATTAGATACCACAAAGTGGAGTATTTTAAAAGAACAACAATGAAAACAAAACGAATAAAAAGAGAAAGAAATCAGAGGAAAAAATGAAGGAGATCGACTTGAATGGCTCTAAATATGACTCTTAAAAGCTAAACACAATAACTTAAAACTCAAATGTATTAAAAATATATATTCATTGTATCAACCTCTTCATTATATTTTCTAAGTAGATAATTTTAATCGATGCTCTCGTCTATATCTACCCCAACATCAATCAATCATAATTCCATCATTTAAACTTTTCTTTAGTCCGCTAGTGTCTTACAAAATAACGGAGCTCGTTACACAACATTTTCTAAATTATGGTTCAAATGTTACATATATAGAAATTTATATATATTTATCTATCTATCTATCTATCTATCTATCTATCTATCTATCTATCTATCTATCTATCTATCTGGATAGATAGATAGATAGATAGATAGATAGATAGATAGATAGATAGATAGATAGATAATATATATAGATAGTTAGATAGATGTACGGGAAAATATATCATATATATATATATATATATATATATATATATAATTTTCCCTGAGGAGCTGTTAAGCGAAACCGTGGTAGGTTATTGTCTCATATTTCCGATTTTGTTTGCTCTACTTTTGGGTTGTGTGCTTTCTGATTTCGTATTGAGCTCTTTATTGTTATGGGTTTCTTCTTGTTTTTGGTTTCTTTCTCACGCATGCCTGACTTTTTTGTTTAGGTATTTCGTTTGTGTCTTTTTTTCTTCCCCTTCTTTTCCCTGCGGGTTTGTTTCCGGTGGGTTTCAAGACAATTTCAGTTGTAGTTTAATTATTGATAATCTTAACAGAATGGATTCTGTTGTTATTGTATTGTATTGTATATATACACACACACACTGTAATGGTTGTTACAATGTTTTTAAATTCATAGTATCACTACACAAAAAAATGATCATGTTTCGAAGCCAGCCCAATATGATTTGGCTTCTTCCTCAGGTGATTTTTTTAGAAATTAGAATTATCCAGTTGTTTTTTTTTTGTTTTTTTTTTTTGTGAAAGATATATTTTGTGGAAAATATATTTTATAAAGGGCAGGAGAGTAAAAAAACAAAAAAATGCACACACCCCAATACAAAATAACATGCATTAAATTAAGCAAAAACCAACCCCAAAGCAAAACAACACCTACCAACCACTAAACCAAAGGCGCCATTAGCCCCACCCCTTTCAAGATTAATAGATTAAACCTATCATGAACTCTGCCAAAAACAAACACTTAACCCCAACACCAGTTAAAAGGTCAACGGAACTCAAAATACAGATTAACCCCTCTTACACCCGAAAATAACAAATCCAACACAAATAAACGGTCTTTTCAACTGGATAATTCTTATTTCTAAAAAAAAAATCATCTGAGGATGAAGCCAAGACATAATGGGCTGGCTTCGAAACATGAGAAATTTTTTGTGTAGTGATACTATGAATTTAAAAACATTGTAACAACCATTACAGTATAACGCTCTACATTTGTATCGAGCACTCTTTATAAAATAAATGCATGAACAAAAATGTAAATAAACCTACGAGTTCAACAACTTAGTTATATATATATATATATATATATATATATATATATATATATATATATATATGCATGTGTCCTTGAAAACGTCTGACTATATATTGTCCTGTCCAAGCACTTTCGAAGAATTGTTGGGCCATTATGATGAATTAGTTTAGCTTTTAACTGAATGCATATATATTTTATCTAAAGTTTGGTCATGCAGAACCTTCGCTTCATTGCATCATAATTTATATCCTAAAAAGATAAAATTATCAGAACCAGAGAAAAATTTCATAAAAGACTTAATGACAGTTCATTGTCAGTCATTTTCAATGAGACATCTTTGAAAGAGCTATTGCTTCAGAAATACACACATATATATATACAACATCTTACAGCCCAAGGCTTTTCTAAAATAGACAGTGTGGGTTCCGCTATACCAGGTCTACTGCTAGTATGTCAACAAACATGACATGCTATACATACCATTCTTGATAAGAACGGCTAACCTAGAGCTGTTTCCTAAGATATCAACAAAGCATTTGACAGATTATGGAATGCTGGTCTTCTACGCAAGCTACAGGGATATTGTATGACTAGACGCTTGTATGATCTAATCCAGTCCTTTCTTTCAAATCGTATATGAAGTGAGTAAAAAATGGACATACTTCTAGATTCTGTCATACGAACGCAGATGTCCTTCAAGGCTCTATGTTAAATCCTACACTTTAAAAAAAAAATATCAACGATCTCCCTAATGTAATCAGATCCCAAGTAGGCATGTAGGCTGACGACAGCACCATTTAATCCCGCCTCATTAAGAAATCTACGCAAGCTGATAAAACTAATCTTTTTGCCGATCATGAATATAACATCTAATCTGTGGTGGATTTGGGTAAGAAATTGCTCGTAACTCTTAATGCTTCCAAAACGAAGCGGCTATCATTTAATCATCATGAGAAATCGCTCCTACCCTCCTCAGCATGAATCAGGCTAGTCATTTTCGCACCGACGTAAAGTGGCTTCCCACTTCTATAAATAATTTCAAGGCTTCTGCTCAGATGAGCTCAGTTCCCTCTTACCCACTCTACATGAATTTACCCGAACTACTAAACTAGCAATTAGGTCTAGATAATTTACAGTAAAACTGATCAAGTGTAACCAAAACTACTATTCTTGAAGCTTCTTTTCTTGCACACAAAGCTTGTCAGCAGAATCATCACACTGTCTTACTATTATGAAACAAAAATATTGTTCAAGATTAAGTACAACAAATAGGAAGGACCAAGAAAGCAGTAAATAACGATTGACATATATTGCGTTTCAATATTTGAATTTAATTTACATTGAAAACAAGTAGCCAGAATTTACTTTCACAAGAAATATGTGCCAGAAGAAAAAATGTTAGCGTAGTACTTTTGGTTGAATCTATCGAATTTTATTTTAAATAGTTGAAACAATATTGCAAACCTAATACTATTCTTATATTCATAAATTCTAGGTACCACAGCGGAAACACCACCACAGCTTTTAATATGAAATTAGTTATAGAAGAAAACACAGGGTAGAAAGATGGAAAAGAGACTAAAGCCGAGATGACAAGTCAGAACTAATAACATTACGAATTATTCCTTGGAATTCGTCAAGAATCTTTGAATATATAACAGAAGATCCGTACCATATGTGGCTGCAATATTCTAAACATGGGCAATTGGTAGATTTCTAATTATAAGATAGATTCTCCAGAGATAAACATTTTTCGTACAAATAATTGAACCGAATTTCGTAATAACAATTATAGCAATTGATTCAACTTCGTATCATTCAAGAAAGTTTGCCAAAGAAGGCGCAACGAGTTATTCTCCTGGAGTTTATCTACAGTTGTACTTATCAAATAAAGAATGATGTCTTTCAGATGGGTAATAGAGCGATTTTTCTTTTATGAGGTGTTGAAATTAACAAGTTTTTTTATCTATTTAGCAAAAGACTGGATGTCATTTCTGACATCAGCCGCCAATTTGAACTCATAGATTTAACCAGACTAGTTTTTGAGTCAGGAGTAAATATTTTATCATCAGAATTGTGAACTCATTCCATCAAAAATATCATTGATAAACTTTAGAAAAAATGCAGGTCTTGAGATAGAGCCCTGGAGGATTTATACAAAAAACATATAGAAGAAATGCCGTTTAGGAAAATTTTTATTTCGCGATTTAATAAAAAAAGAAAAATAAATAAATCAGATATTTTTTTATTTTACTTTGATCTTTCAACAATAAATGTTAACCATTCTGCTCATGACTTAGAGAAGCGAAAGCCATATTGCTTGTCGGGTAAAGTTCTTCTGATGTGAGAGGCTCAAACTATTTAGTGTTGATTAATGACTATAATAATTTACTAAAAGAGAAGTATAGTTCTTAGGCCGGTAAATGGAAAGATCACATAATTCAACTGAGTTCCTGAAGACTGACTCCACAGAAGTGAATTTTCAACAAGCTGGAAGTAAGGTGCAAAAAGATATTTATTGAACGGTACTTCAAGAACAGGAGCCAGTTCTACACTATATTTCTTAAAGACAAATTACAGGGATACCAAAAATTCCACATGATTTGAGGGGGATCAAGATTATAGATCATAGAATACAATCAGGATCTAATTATAAGCATATTAATCAATGAAATCATTTCTGAGAGGCAAATTATGCAAGGATATAATAATTGTGGTTAGAGTAAAGTCTGAAGAGAATTTATGAGAAAAATTATCATTCATTAGCAAAAAATATTAACACATCAATGTGGGAGGATAGCAAGAATACAAAACTCATTATTTAATACATTACTGCCTCTATTAACAAAAGCTGATGATGTTAGAGACTGTAAGATGCCACATTCACTCAGCAAATAAAAGCTTAAAAGTAATTGCAGGTCAGAGATATATAGAGAAATTTTGATTGTGAGAGAGAAAGAGTGAGACATATATATAGAATTAAAATGCTTCTTTTATTTCACTTTACATTCCTAAGCTGATGGAAAAATTTGAAACTTATTTTTTACTTAATAATGGGCTTTGGTGTAGATTCCATAAACTATTTCATGTTGGATAAAGAGTATCCTTGCATCATTTATATAATTCACTTAGATGCACAATTTTCAAATATGATTAGAAAATGTTGACCAAAATGTCCATAGAAAAAAAAAAACCTTCATTTCTTCTGTGACTCAAAACAGGAAATAAAATAGGAAAAAACTGCACTCGAATGAGATACCTGCTGGTAATGATAGATACATTAATTAGGCGAACGTAAACAACTAATATTGGCTGAAATTCATGACACCCACCTGTATGATGTCAACAAGAAATTATTTGATGGTGAATATAATGTGATTAGATGATTACATTTTTGCTGAAAGTGAAACAGATATTTTCTAACTAACGCAATATTGAGCAATTTATCTATTGAGAAATCTCCTTATTGCTAATACAGGGAGAAAACTTCATGTATAGATGCAGTATTAATAAACTTCTCTTAACTAAAAAATTTCATTACTGCCAATACCGGAAGAAAGATTTAGGAATCGACGCAGCGTTGATGAACTTTTTGACTAAAATAAATGATTATTGTTCATACAAGAACAAAAGAATTTTTTAAGAATCGAGCCAGGAATGAGAATTTTTTATGACGGAAATATTTCATTATTGGTAATAACGCGTGAAACTTTTAGGAATCGCAGCAGTGCTTAGAATTTTTCTGACAAAAATGATTTTATTCCTAATACCTTGAGAAAATTTTAGGAATCGATGCACCATTTTACTTTTGACTTTATTGTTGAAGATTTTCCTTATTGCTAATACCGCTAGAAACCTTTACGAATCAACTCAGTGTTGAGTAATTGGATCGACTCTATGTCACTAGAACCTATAAAAAAACGACAAAATTTGGGCATGAAGTTTTTAGGTGATTTTAAATTATCAACATTTCTCAGACGTATGTATCCAATGCGACAGAGATTTTTTTTAAATAAGTTGCATATTATTCAAACCACTCTCTCATATATAGCTGCATCATTTCAGGAAGAAATTCCCGTCAGATTCCAGTGGTTAATTTCAAATTGTAAAAATTATCACAGAAATTTACAGGAACTTGCTTAACGTAAAATAAATCAATAAAACGGAACTTTATGACTGATTTCTGAAATCAGTAAGAAAGAATTGGTTAAAAACCATAATTTTGCTACAGGCTTTTGATATCTAAAGACAATATTAAAGGTATTAGCAGATAAAATATATTTTTAATCATGAACCAAAATATAAACATAATTTCTTTAAAGGATTTTATGTTATGTTGATGCAAATGTGAAAAATATGTTCGTTTATATCAATGACAAGCATCAAAGTTGATTTTTTCAAATCTGCGCATGTATGTATATGTTTCGTGGATTTTCTTTTTGTATGAATATAAAAACAGAAAATGTACTTATAAATTTTTTGAGAGGGATAGTTTTTTGTGAACGCATGATAAATGTCCCTAGTATGTGTGGGTTTATGTGCAAATCTTTTTATTTTTTGTTGTTGTTCATCTTCTTCTACGTCTTTGCGTGTGCCTGTTTGATTGTTTATTTCAGAGAGTGATATTTTATTTCGTGAGCTCCTAAGTATGCGATAACGGATATATTTTTCAGCAGAGAAACATATTTTTCCCCCCAGAGAGAGATAAAACTTGATTCACTTCACAGGTTACTATGACTTTCACAAAGTGTCAATGTGTTCATAAATTCAAAGGGAATCACTGGGAAAGTTTTATAAAAGCATTACAATATGAAACGCAAGTTTGACAAAACAGAAAATGACTTTGGTTAGAATTTATTATGCAATTCATCCATTTTGTTGTGCTTTTATATGAGTTTAACACAACTAAGGAAAATGTTTTGACAGTAAAAATACATGAAGAATTAGATGTATTTATATAAAGATAAAGAATAGATGTGGCTACGAATATTTTGAATGGTTTATTAATATTCAATGAATGCCAATTCGGAGGACGCAATTATATCCATATATGTGAGAGAGCCTCATATTATCTATGCATTCAACTTCTCAAAATAGTACCGACCACTAGATATTTAATAGAAATTAAATAGTCTATTTCAATAATTATATATATATATATATATATATATATATATATATATATATAATGTTAATTCAAATACAAGAATGATAGTACCCAGGCTTCTTCACACACAGTTAGTTAATCATTGTTACACTCACCTTGTTAGGCCCATTTATATGAGCTCAATGACCGGTAATACTGTCTGTGGCTGATAGTGTAACTAAAGTAGAGCATAGATACAAAATCTCCGAAATGGTGTTACCAAAAATAACATGGACTGCCGTGTATTAATTTTTAGTCATTTTTCGAATGTGTCAGACATGGGGATCAACTTGACATCTGAAAATATCAAGAAGAATAATTAATGACAAAATCACATCGATATGATTCGATATGTTTACAGTATATATATATATATATATATATATATATATATATATATATATGAATAAATTTCTAGGAAATAGAGATTAAATCCTTTTCTAGAGATTTCTTGTTTCAGTTAAATATTTTCTCTATTAATTAATATAGAATTTAATGCCAAAAGCTAAAATTTGGTCAGTTTTTTTACGGTGAATAAATCATGTTTTTTTCTATGCTCTTTATAAAATATCTCTTTTGAGTTTCATATAATGTTTTATTTGAACTTCTCAGGTTTCTCTATTATAGTATCTCTGACATCACTTTTTGGTGATCCATTAAATTCCGACTTCAAATTTTGTTTGTTTTTTTTTGTCTTGTATTTGTTGAGAACTTTATTGATTTAAACATAGATGTAATAAATTCTATGATGAATGTAAATAAATTAATATTAATTTTCGATGTGATAGTATTTTTGATAGAATTTTTAGAAAATATATTTCGTGGCTGTAGTTTAACATTATATACACCAATTTAAATAGTTTAAAACTGGAAAAATGTTCATTAAACTATTAGATAAATTTAAAATTTTAAGATTATAAAGTCATGCCAATATGAAAATCTCGAAGTTAGAACACTTCTTCATGATTAAAATCAGAGTAATGTGCATTTACAATCTTTGTTGTAGAATTTGTTTTACACTAGAGCATGACTAATATTTCCACTTATGCAAAGGTAAAGATTGTGATTTTGAAGGGTAAGATGACTCAACCAAATGTATACAGGCGGCCTTGAATTTTAGAAGCAGTTTTACAATCAGTGAAAATACATTTGCTCTTACGGGAAATGTTTAATGTGCAAAAAAAAAACAAAAAACAAAAAAACGGAAGACCACAAAAGATAGACGAGCGAGATGAAATAATGATTGTAGAGTCTTGCCAGGTAATCTAAAATTAACATCCAGAAAAAAAGAGAAATGAATGCAGTTTTAACAGGTTTTATTTGATAAATTATGCAAAAGCAACTGAAACTAGTGTAGAGCAGTAAAAACATCATTAACCAAAATCATCGGAAGAAATGAACGATATGTTCAACAGAAATTCGAAAAACTGATGGTGGAATGTTGCAAAAAGTATTTTCGAACGATGAGTACAAAATAGTCTCACGTTCAATTGAAACAGAATATGTAAGAATACCATAGTGAGAAGAAAACATTGCAATATACATTACAAATTTAAAATTTGCTGGTGTAAATGTCGGGGTGGCAACAAAAACGATGGTAGAATGTGTGAAAAATTGATAGCAATCTAATTAGCAAGAGCTATATTAGCGTACTATAATTCGGATCTTCTGCCAGACTATGAAGATGGAATTATTATTCAGTATGATATGTCTCCTTGCCACATATCACATGCAACAAAAAATTATTATGGATGAAAATGTTCAACTTTTGGTCGAGTTGACAATGCAAAATTTGGATCTTAATATATTTTTGTCATGACTAAGAATGTGTTCCAGGGAATACAACACAATCTCTCAGGGGATTGATATTATACCAAAGAGGAATGGGGGAGATATTTTAATAAGATAATCTGGACATTTTTCTACTAAATGTCACATCGAATTCAAACATTTATTTCACCCAAATACAGCAGCATCAATAATATCATTTGAGGTTTTTTATCTTTGTTATAACGAAGCTACTATCAATTAATCATCATAGACAATCGCACCTACCTCCTATTAGCATGGACCAGGCTTGCCTACGAGAGAGTAAAACACTATGCCTCCTTGGTCTCACACTTTCAGCGTACTTTAACTGGAATGACTATATCGAATCCATTCCTAAATCCGCTGCTATGAAAGTCGGTTCTCTGTGCAGGGCCCGGAGGTTTTTTCCGTCTGAATCTATCCTGCACATTTATAAATCTAACATCCGTCCTTACGCTGCTTCATTCTGGCAGCAAACAGCAGCGTAGCTTCATTAAGTAACATATTGCTCTCATTATGAACAGAGTCAAAAAAGTGCCTATTATGGTTGGATGCGTGGCAACTATAAAGCCTGAAGTGATTCCGGTGGGAAATGGCGGCTGAGCAAGCAGGGGAGAAACAAATAGACGAATAGGATTTAAGACGCAACGTCCTGGCTGGATGAAGCCATCGATGCCAGACTTAACACAAGAGGAGACCTCAGACGGACGGTCTTCAAAGAGAAGACTATTTTTTTTTCCAAGATATATTACACAGGAAATTGCAGAACTTGTCACAGTCTGGTTTGTGGTAGCAGTAAGATATTCTGCTGGTCTGAGGTTATTGAGTGGAGTGGGAGGAGAAGGAGATGTTGACGGAAACTACCGCTTGTTCAGAATTTCCAGAGGGCAGTGCTGCTTGATATTGCAAAATCAGGGATGGATGTGAAAAAAATATCTAGCAGTGAGTTAGGCCCATTAGAGTTATTAGAGAATCGTAAGAAGAAATCCACCACTTGCGTAAGGGAGTGAGTGATTGTAAAATTCATGGTGTGGTCACCAGCAAAACCTTCGCCGGAGTTTAAAAGCCACTTGGCGTGGTGAGCTTTAAGTCTCCAAACTCAAATATATGGTCCAACGTATGAAAAGAAATGGCTTTATCAATATTATTGGAGATGCTGTCAAGTACAGAACACTCTTAAGATGAGGGGGAGCAGTAGCGAAAGAAAATATAGCAAACCTAGCTTAGTAGAGAGAGAAGGAAACACATGTAAGAATATATAAGGATATAATTATTATTCAGAAATATTCGAAATATTTATCATAATTTTGGTTAACGGCAAACTGTTAACAGAAGTGGTACACTATGTAATGCATTGTAATATGCTGGATGAAAAATAGATCTATAAAGAAGTAATGACGACTTTATATGAAATTTCCTTGACAACCTATCTCAATAGAATAAAAGCAGATATTAACAAAAGATCAGAAGCAAAACTTTCTAGCTTATGCAACACAGTTAATTTTCAACAAAGAAATCCCTATCTTTTCCTAGAATGCTTTAAAAACCTTGTCATGTTTGATAACAAATGCACCTGACAGATATATTTGTTCGGTCTTGAATATTTTTTAGTCTATGTGAAAAAATCAGTGTTGTCAGTTTATGCGTTTTCTTTTGTAGTACCTTTCTAAATTTTTTAAACTATTTTTGCTGAACAAATTTTCATATGTTTGAATATTGCTTTCTTATTTTGCTACTTTTTTGTTCTGTTTAATTTGAATTGATTCTCATTGTCACAAAAAAGTACATATATTCTAGTCTGTATGATTTCAGTAGATGAATATTTAGATTTTGTGAATTGTGCAGATGATTTCAAGATAAAACTATTTCAGTGTAGGAATGCTTTTAGTAAGAATTACAATAAGTTAAACTCAAACTGTCAAATTTATGATTAGTACTAGCACTATCGCCCGGCGTTGCTCGGGTGTAATGAAAGCTTTAAAACTAATCCATGGTCCTAGAGCTCAAACTCTTTGGACGTTGGTACGAAAGACTAAAAAGCAATAGTTGCTTCCAGTTAAAGCGAAACCGTAGACTGAAAGAAAAATGAATGGATGTAAGTCAAATTTTGGTTTCTTGGTATCGATATCAAATAAGTATTTTTTCGTCGTAAACTGAATGTTGAAGGTTAAATAAGTCCTCTAAGTAAATGGTATCATGGCTGAGACTAAGAACTCACAACCATCTTGCCTTATATATATATATATATATGTATATATATATATATATATATATATATATATGTGTGTGTGTGTGTGTGTGTGTGTGTGTGTGTGTGTGTGTGTGTGTGTGTGTGTATATTATCGGTTTTCTGCACTATTGTACAAACTGCCACCTTGAAACTTCTGAATAAGGTTTCTTATGTTTTTGCCTATGAGTGTATCAAATTTGATTAAAATCGGGCCACTCCTTCTATAACCCGATCTTTTCGATTATCGAGTTTCGATATATATTGGGGATACCTCGACACAAAATCTAGCTAAGAACACTCAAAGATGCTTATAGTACAACTGTGTAAATTTTCAAGAAAATCGCTTCAGCTGTTTCGGAGTCTATAGGTAACGGACACACACAGAGACACACACAGTGACAAAGTTCAATTCATAAATAAGGCTAGATTTAGATCTATATCTCACTATTATAAAGTGATCACATTTCTAATGGTATAACCTTTTATGATTCTTTTTTTATTAGCAAATATGTTATATTTTATTTAGTTAATATTTATATAGTTTTTTATTACTTGTTCTGTTCAGGATATATCAGATCATGTTTTTTCCAGGGCTTATTTTTTAATATACGAAGATTGCTATAAAATCTTAGGTAATATAATAGATTGCTTTTATATTGCGTTCTGGAAAAAAATTTAAAAGCAGTTTTTAAAAATTTAAAAGCAGTTTTTCTCTTAGAAAAACTGCCTCAAAATCTAAGGCACACCAGTTTTGTCCACGCCTTTAATTATCCCATAGCTAGTCGGTAGATAAATGATGGATCTCTGCCAACAATATTAGTTTGTTGTCTCACACAGGTTTTGAGTTCAACTCTATGAGTTCTCTATTCAATCTCGTTAAAAATCTTAAGAATCTCCTCAAAGATAAACAGTCAAAAATGCGTCATTAAATCCGATGACTCATTTCGTTAGTCAAAGATGTTTTCAAAAATCAAAGCAGAGTAATAAAAGACAAAAATTATTTGTTAGAGACAAAGAAGATATTACTGAAAGGCTACATGATATATTTCCGCCTATATGACAGAGAATTCCAGAAAAGTTCATCCAAGAAAAAGAAGTGAGTTGAAAGAAAAGAATATCTGGTTTTAAAGGGGGATGCTGAGGATAAGACGGACCGAACATGCAAGGAATGACGAGTTTTTAAAGAAAATGGAATCAAAGAAGCAAATTATACCTAACATTAGGATGAGATTCCTGGGGCACATATTAACGAAAGAGGATTTGACGAATCTGATCCTCATAGGAATATTTAAGCAAGATAAAAAGAGGAAAAATGCATAACGTAATTAATGAGCTTGAATGAAAGGACAGTTTAAAAAGTATAATAACTAAAAGAGAATACGATTAGGAGCTAGAAGGGACATATTATATTAAACTGAAAAATGCGAGCATGAAAAGTATAAAATATAAATGAAATTATATTATACATGGAAAAGAACCGGAAAAGATAATATACCTGAATAGGTAAAAGACAAGTTATTCTAGCGTAGTAAAAAAATAAGAAATTTTTACTTAAAATATTGACATCAAAATTTAATCTTATCTGCAATATTTTAAGTAAGAAATTTCTTATTTTTTACTTCACTAGATATATTGTCCATTACTTTATTTGGTTTTAAAATTTAAATCTATTCTTTTCCAGGTGTAATATAATCTTAAGAATATTATTTTTCATGCGTACATTTTTCCATGTAATCCATGATTTTCCCAGGCATTGATATTAATTTAATATAAATTTAATGCTGAAAACTGCATTCAAAAATATTAAAATGAAAAAATACATGCAAATAATTAAAAAAAACAATACAGAAAATTAATTATTTATAATTAAACCTCATAATCAATTCTGATAAAATGATAAGTGATAAGCAACCTTTGATTGACAAAAATGATAAAAGATATCATCAGAATGGAAATGTTGAAAACCGCATAATATTAAACAGAAGACAATTCTAAAGAATAAGATTTATTAAAAGCCTTAGTTACTCACTTACATATGTACTTATGTAAATAGTCTCTCTTTTCGGACTTCACATATTTTGATGCAACCTTTTTTTACTGAACCAAATTTACAAAAATAAATTCCAAAATGTTGTTGAAGAGACGTCCTATCTTACTCAGTAAACTGTTTTAAATTTGGTTGAGTACAGATTTAATGGGGAAGCAAGAAATCTGTCTCGATTCACTCAATGTCGGACTTACGAATATACACAACCACTCCCGTTGTTGAATGATTATCTGTGAATATAATCATCTGAAAGAGATCTATAGTCTTACGTTCCATTTCATAAATATTTATTTTGATCAGATAATAGAGTGAGTTGTATTGACATTATATTATTTCATATTAAAAAAGAAGAAAACACAGGTGATATTAAGAATATGTATATCCACCAAAATAGATTTCATTTAAAATATGAATATATTATTAACTACATTTTTGAGTCAAATGAAATTTAATTTACTTCATTTTGAACAAAAAAAAGTATTATCTTTTAAAATCTGAGCAAGTTATTCAAATAGATGTAGATTTTATAAGCGATTTCTCAAAGATTCACAAATGTTCAACACGTACGACACCTGTTACATAGTACGCATAAAGCTGGAATAACAGCTTTTACCAAATACGCTGTAGAATGTTCTGCGCTACTTCCTCCAACGTCTCAATGATTCTTTGTTTAATTTCTTCTAGGCTTTTAAAAATGGAAGCATGTAAACCTGCCTTTTCACAAAATCACACCGCAATAAATGTTGTCAATTCGGTTGAACATAGTGGTCATTTTAACAGAACATTGGCATTATCAATAGTATCGCCTTGGTAAATATTGATCAAGATACGTCAATAAAGTCAAAATAGATTTTACATATTACGTTAAAATTATAGATAATTCAAGAAAGAACTGGCTGTGATATTAAGATACAAAATTATCTCAACATTTTTGCGAATATATATATATATATATATATATATATGTTTGACCTCTTATGTACAGAGAATTATATATATATATATATATATATATATATATATATATATATATAATTCTCTGTATATAAGAGGTCAAACAATGCATGCCTTAAAATGACATGTTGAAATGACTATTTTCCCACTAAGTTTTATCTGAACATATATATATATATATATATATATATATATAAATTTAACAATAAACAATATAAAATGTTGACATAAAAGCTCTAAAATGTTGATATGAAGAAAACTATGAATAGCTGATATGAACATAGATAATATAGTTGATAATATTAATAGTTCTAATAAATTAATCACTGATGAAATGAAAATGTGCGACTGAGTAGCAAATCTAGGCAGAAAGAAGTGTTATATCATCAAAGTTCACAAGGAAAATTTTATTAAAAATGCTACTACTACGATGATAAATTCCAGAAGCCTGGAATTAGAAAAATAAGTAAAAACCTGCTCAAAAAAGTAAATAAACAAATTATGGAATACTTTCGATTGAAATTATCGAAGGATACCACTGGAGTAACGAATTAGCTTTATAATATAAATGCAAAAAACAACTGATCTTTTATCCAATCCAAAAATGAGGAGTACTGTTCATTGTCATCAAAGTAAGTATTTGTTACAGCATTGGAATATGACATTGTTTATTCGAATCTATCGCAAGAGAAGAAATATATTATAAAGAATGCAAAAAATCTTTTAACATTCATAAAAAAGATAAATCTTAATTCCAAGGAATATAACTTTGGTATAACTATGGGACCGTTCGACTTAGCTGAATCTTTAAGTCTGGTTGGCTTATTTGTACTATACAATCTTACAGACTGTAAGAATAAATATACTGAAGATTTTGGATAATATAGGGATGATGGCCTTATGATAGTAAGGAATGCAACACATTTTTAAAAAGATGAAATTAGAAGAATAATATATACAGAATTTGAAAATCTTAACTAAAAAATAACTTTTAATACAAATATAAAAATGTCATTTTCGTCGATGTGACTTTAGATTTAGAAAAGTATATATACTACCATATAAAAAAACAAACTCAAATTCATTATATATCCACCCAAAATCTAACCATACTCCATCTGTTATTAAACATGTGTCCTCATCAATAGAATATAGAATTAATAGAAATTCAGCAAATGAGGGCGTGTTGAAATAGCATAGTAATATTTATAATACTGTCCTAAAAAATTAATATAAAGCCCAAATATTAAATGCATAAAAGAGAATATCAAGAAATATTATTTGGTATACACCCCGTTTCAACCAAATGATTAGTAGTAAATTGGGAAAACAATCCTTACTTTGATTAAGAAACACTTTACGAATAATAATCCATTAAGTAAAATTTACAATAAAAATACTCTTACATTAATGTATCATTGTATGAATAATCTGGAAAAAATTATAAAAATTATTAATAATAATAATTTAAATAAAAGTTTAAACATAATTCAAAATAAAAATAATCTAATAACTTAAATTTTCAATTTCCACAATAACAATGATTTTTCTATTTCCCTCGTGTTACGTCCTTGCGATGTTCGTTTAGCTTTATGTTAAGATGCATTCCAGTTTCTTCGTTTTATTTTTTACAACTGAAGCATGGGATGGTGTACACACAGACATTAGTCATGTTCTGTTGTATTGCAGGTCTTACTCGGGAGAAGTAACTACTAAGGATTGAACCACTGTATAAGATACTCATGACGTTATATAAACCACAGCTATTTTGTATTCTTTCAGATAATCTCTTCATATTGGGTAGTCAGAACGAGACTGTTTTCTGAGCGTGGTTATTCTTTTTCACTTTTCTATCCGCGTTTGTTGAAGTTGCTGTCATGAATCCAGGGTAATATCTCTGGGTTGCCAATTATTATTTTGCCCAATGTTGTAAGCAGTGGGCGAGGCATTTGTTTAAACGGTATAGCTGGTATTAGTTGTAGTTGAAGTAATCTCCGCTAAATGTTGGATTATGATATACAGATGTCTTGAAACTGTACTTTTCGAGATATTAGTACATCCAGAAATTTTGAGCATCATCGATGTTCTTATTGAGTTCAAATGCCCAGTAAAAGGTGGACTTCATCCTGTTGTGGCTAATGTATGAGTGTTTCATATACATATCTCAGCCAGAGAGTTGTGTTTGATTCAAAATGCCAGCCACCTGAAGACGGTCGTGGCGTACAACATCGGAAACGTCATCAGTGGGACAAATAAAGATGAAGACGGCAGACATAACAATGTAAATACCTCATCTGAAAAAAAATTTATATATGCGTCTGAGTGTGTGCAATAGAAGCTGAGTTCAGTATTGAAACCATCAACTTTAATGAAATGGAGAAGAAGCGCTTGATTTGTGCTCTAAGCTATTAAATTTATTTTCTTTACCTTGGAAATATCACAATGATACAGTGCTGACTATACATCGTTCGCTTAAAATAATTACTAACATTAATTTTCAGAATGAGTCATAAAACTTCATTTTCTCTTTCTTTCGAAATTATTTATAAAAATTTAATGTTTTACATATGGTGGTTATAAAATGAAACAAAAATTATATACTGCGCAATGATATAACTATAAAATCATTTTCATGAAAAAGAGGTAAACAAAATATATTTATATTTAAATTTTAATATTTGATTTATTACATTTATTATTTTTATTTTATGCTGCTACTTTTGTTATAAAAAGACATCAGGCTATATTGTTATACTGATGGATAATAGAAGTGAAGTAAGATAGCTAAAAATAGAAAAGTGTTGCACAGAAGTGAGAAAGTGAATATTTACAAACAAAACCCCAACAGAAAAACCGAATGGTATACATCAAACAATAATAAAGACATGAAAGAAAGAGAAGTAAAAAGAATAAGAAGAATAAAAGAAAAGATGTCCCGTATGAAATAAAGTGAAAAAAAATGATCAAATACACAAAAAAATATATAAAAACTCATGACACAATAAGCAAATAAATAACCAAACGGCAAAGATAAAATCTGGCGTTAAAGAAAGCAAAGAGAAACGAATGAAAACATAGAAGAAGATTTTATTGATTTATTTCGGTAGAAACAGCTTTTACTAATGTATTTCAACGTGACTATTACTTCGAAGCAATGGGAAATTCGAAGTCTCACAAAAGCAAACAAATTTTAAACGTATTATGCAAAGTTACTTAAAATACAGAGTGGCTTTTTCCAGGATAATAGAACAAGAAAGGTTATTTTTCTGATTGGAACCCTGTCGGAGAGAAGAAAATAAAAAGTATGTTTGATAAATTTTTGTCCAAATAACGCAAAATAGAAAAAAAAACATCTGACTTTAAAATATATATTTACCAAAATTACAAAAAATATTTTGAAATACTAAAGAATAAATTAATTCAATAAAACTGTCTTTGGCTTCATCTACGACCTCCAGAAGGTTTTGGAAAATCATATATCTTTTCGGGGCGGTCTCCATGATTATTTTGGTTAATGCAGCCATAATCTTAGCCTTCAGTTCATCTTTGGTGTCAAAAGAAGTTTTACTGGTATCTCATTCAAATGCGCCTTACATATAATAATCAAATGGAATAGTTAGGTCTCTAAATGTAAGACATGAAGTGAACGCTGATATTGTCTGATAGATACGGCTGAAGATTCTTGTTTTTGTTGTATAGTTCATCGTGATAGATAGATAGATAGATAGATAGATAGATAGATAGATAGAGAGAGAGAGAGAAAGAGAGAGAGAGAGAGAGAGAGAGAGAGAGAGAGAGATGCAAGTCCCATGTACTTAAATGCGAATATAGATGAAAAATAATGTTCAAACAATCCATTCATAATTTCATTTGGTCAATCTTAAGAATTTTCGGTAACATTGTCTGTTTACATTTGTTTACATTACGATACATTTCAGAGCAGAGATTTTATGTTGATGCAATTCAAAATAGAGAAAGAAAACAACAACAAACTAGCATTCGTTGTGGAGCGTTATAAAAGACACACAATATCCATTGTTGATCAATGTTGTTATTGATCGCAAATTCGAATCCTGCCGAATGACATATTATCGTAACAAAATTCCTCGTAAATAATCAAGCCGGTAGAAATATATATATATATATATATATATATATATATATATATTAAAATAAATTTTCAAAATTCAAAAATGTTGAATGAACATTTCAACATGAAATCCCTAAGAGAGATTTCACGCATCCTCAGCAACAGACAGTCTATATTAAAATGAGAATAACAATGAGATTAAAAAAGAGAAATAAAAAAAATAAAAGGAATAAATAAAAAAAAGGTAAAGAAACAAAAAAAATAAAAAAATAAATAACGGTTAATATTTGAGAAATATGCGTCACAAAAAAATTTGTTTTGAAAATCAGTCTATTTTGGTTTTTAATTTTGATAGAGTTGTAAGTGAAGAGATGGGAAATTTGGCATGTCTCGCTTTATAGACGAAAAGGGTTAAGGAATGAGAAGTCATTATATTGAGAATTGGGTTAAACAAAACAGAACAGAAAGGGAAGGAGAGGGATATAAAAATGTATAGAGAAAAAATAAAGAAGGGGAGAAAAAAAGAATCAAATTGGAAAAATATCACATAGAAAACGCTCGATACGTGTCAAACAAATTTAACTTTAAATGTTTAAAATGGTCAAAGTTTTAGAAAAAAGAGACTTATTTGAAAAGGTATATTTAGGAGAAAAATAGAAATAAGATTTTTAAAAATTTAATTAAGTTAATCTAATTAAAGATATTTTAGGTATAGACAGACTAAATAATAATTAAAGAAACTTATAAAATTTTTAAAATTATTAAAAAAATTGATCTTAAAAAAGTTTTATATAAATTTAAAAAAAATTATATATAGAAAATTTATAAAATTTATGATGTGAAAAATGTTATTAAAAAGATATATACTAACAGAAGAAAAAGGGGTTTAGATCAGGTTTTTGAAATTTACCTTCCTACTTTTCCGTTTCGGAATAAAGTAGTTTAATATATATATATATATATATATATATATATATATATATATATATATACTGTTTAACTACAAACAAAATAACTACTCATAAACGATTAGCGAATAAAACTACCAAAAATATAACCTGATTTAAATCACCAAATATATTATCTCATTTCATAATGCCTTAGATCAGTATTTTTCATTCCGCCTTAAAACTGTTTCAGATTCTGTCAAACCTAAATATCTGAGGAAGTTGTGTATACCTTAGAGAAAGGGAGATTCACAAAGAATTAAAAAGTTTTATCACTAATCCTACGTGCACAAGGATTTAGGTTTTAAAAAGATCCTTGTTTGCATGATCTCTTATAGTATATGATGAGACTGCGTATTCGATAAGGAGAGAAACATTGCCTGTCAATCCCATGTTGATATCCTTTTTAAATAGCATTTTTAAATATTTTCACCCAGATATTTATTCAGATGACATGGCCGATTTACTTTCAATATTTTTGAGATCTTTACACATCTTATATTTATCTCAATCATTTCAACAGTCATTACACTTGAAGCGTTTCTCAATTTATCTTTAAGTAGTTTTGTTTATTTTCATGTTTCTTAGATAATCACTACTTGTCTACATTAATTACTTGATTTATTTTATAAACATTTTGTCAACCTGTTTTTTCTCACTCGTTTTTTTTATTCATTACTTACAAATATTTTGTTATACGTTGTTTTTATAATTTTCAGGATTTTATTTAATATTAGATTTTGTGTTGAATAGAGTGATTTCCATCTCTTGGGAACTTTATAATTAAATACATTCACCACTTGATCCACCTATTTTATATAGTAATTTTATAATTGAATACTTATATAACATTTTGGCTAACACCTTAAAGACCACTGTCTTAAGTTTAAAACTGTTTTTATTAGTAGATCATAGTAGAATATTTGTAAATTATAGGTAGAATCCTATAATTACTACAGGATATATATTAACATATTATATAAAAGGAAAAATAAAACATAAATATTTTAATTTTATACTTACTAACGTATTTTACGGCAGTCACACATTATTTACTTTTGTCTTTAATATATTATCTGCAATGTATCTTTCTCTTTAGATAATGTGCATATACGCGTGTGTATTCTCCGCTATATGTCACACTTTCTACACCGAACACACTCCCACGAAGACACACACACACACCAGCGCGAACAAATATACGCACACACAACATTTTATGCGCGATGTGTGTGTGTGTGTGTATGCTAAGGGACGTAGAAAGAACTTGTTAGGTTACTCGTTGTAAAAGATCCATGTATGCTTTAATGCAGGCTTGGAAGGGAAGTTACTTCTGTCATTTTCAGGACATTATTATAGGATACTAAAGCTCATATATTCAACTGTTGTGGGTTCGATTATTACGCGGTCCTTATGAACGTGCTTTAACAATTGAATACAGGAAATACTAGCTTGAAACTTGAAGTACATTATAAACCGAGCAAATCTAAATTTATTATTTCAATCAGCACATGAGAAGCATGATCCTTGCTTTGAAAGTCTGTTTGGCTTCAAGTACACTACTGTCTACTAGTCGAGCTAATAACTATTATATAATCGCTAAATATCCTGAACATATTCTAGGTTCATTCAACGCTCCAGATTTGGTTTCATTTCTATTTCATGTTAGAGTAAACTTTCGGTCTTACTAATGTATTTGAGTTGGATTTACAAGCTTTGAATGAATTCAAAATCATTTCAGCTGTACAGAGTAAACTATATTATACAGATTCTTTGCTACAATCGAAACGTCAACGACCTCTCGAATATTTAGATAGCATCATTTCTTATTTTCACTAAATTAGATGTTAAATTAGTCACTGTCGTGCTAGCTAAACACAGTGGAATCAATCTCATCACTCTTTATTTTAATCTGAAATGAAAGTTATTTAGAACTTTGACTATAATAGCCATCCAACATTTACGTTATATACGGAATGGATTAAAATGATTAAAATAAAGAGAAAAAATGGAAGAAGAATTACGCAAAAAGAAGAAAATTAATTAAAGAATCAAGGCAAATGTAAGCACTGAAAAAACATTGAAGGTAAAGTTGAAAAAATGTATGGTACGATATAGAGAAATAAAAACATCCTAGAGAGAGAAAGAAAAAAAAGAAAGATAAAAAATAGAAAAAAGGAATTTTAAAATAAAATATACAATTCAACTAAACGAAATATTCTCAAATAGCCAAAGAAAAGAAACAGATAAAATGAAAGAATTTAAGAATAAAATCAAGCAAGCGAAAAATGAACACAGAAGGACAGGATATGGAAACGGGTACCAACTAAATTATTTGTTTAATTTTTTGCAGTAATATTCATCCATATGGAGGCCCGGTTAGCAACTCCTGGTATAGGTTCAAGTTAAGAGGCAATTTTTGCAGATAGGGTAGGAAAATAACGGTTAAACTTAGCTTGAATAGCTTAAGATGTTAGTCATCGGGAATCATTTACTTGGGATTCGGTTCAAACAGAACAGAAGTTTGCAGGAAGAAGCTGTTAAAAAGGAATTTATTCTCACCGATGTAAGACGAAGGCAATATGGCTGGTTTGCTAATATGTAAGCTACATCGCATGTTCTTGCCATGAAGAATTGAATATGCATAAAATAATCTACGAGGCTTGTCCCACCCCGCCTGTGGGAGAGATGCTTGATGGTGAAAAATATTTCCTCTTTCACATAAGCTCCCAGACGATTTTGAAGAACCAGGTCTTAGCAGCTTCCGCCAAAATATGACAACAGTTGTTCGTTTTTAGCCTGATCCATATCAATGGATCACATATGTACGAATGTACGAACTCGGGTGCAAATTTATCGCTCAATTTTTTTCAAGTTCCGGTGCTTCTATTTGAAGACATCCATTCAACTTGATTGTCTGTAGTTCAAGGCTAGATTGGCGATAATATTCGAGATAGCTTGCTCTGCGACGAATTGAATGTTACTAGTCAATTTTTACACCTTTGTGTAGTGTGTGGAAGGTCGGAAGGACCTTTTGAGGTGATCCATTATATAGTCGTATCGTAGGCAAAGATGTTTAGAAATAGTCTATATTTTTAGACAGATGATTTATCTAATGAAAAAAGGATTGGTTTGAGAAGCAATTCATGTGGGATGTCTTCATTGATGGCTATGTCTCCTGAGAACTGACCATTAATAATTACATCCTGGAATTACCTATTAAGAAGAACTTTATGATAAAGAAGTAAATTCCAGTGATTCTATAACTGGAGAATTTGTGGAGTAAATATTTATGCTAAACTAGTCAAAAGACTTTGAGGTATCTTATGCTATGGTCTTCAAGATGTGTTTGTCATCAATAGCGTGACTGATTTTGTGAGAATTAACAATATATATATATAGTTCTTGCTCTTTAGTTAGGCAAAATGAGCAGTACCTAACTGAATTATTTATATATTTTTAACATAAACGTGAAAAGCTGTTTTCTCCGTCTCTGTGCTGTGTCTCTTCAGGCGATCATGGCCTTCCACATCTCCCGATACCTTGTAATATTTAACACTCTTTCGCTTGTTACTCCCCAAAAACCAGCTTCACTATAAATTTGTTTACGCCGATCAAGTATGTCATGCATTGCCGTTACCTGTTTCCCTTTTACTCTATTTATCCTGTGAGTCTCAGTATCTTCAAGCCTTCCATCTTCGTTGCATGTTCCAGATAACTTAGTTGTCTTTTTTGTTGTTATATATCAGTTTCATTTTCGTTTCCGTCCTTTTCAAAACCTCATCGTTGCTGAAATTTTCGGTATATGGCATCCTCACTATCTTTTTGTAGAACCACAATTCTTTCCTTCATCTCATATGAGATTATCTAGCATTAGCTGTCATATTGTTTCCAATTAAAAATTCCTGTTTCTATATATTTTTCTTAAATCTACGATGCATCTTTGCCTATTCAAATACGCCTCCGGATCTCAGTGTCGCATTTTCCTAGATATTTAATGTTCTATAATTTGTTAACACGAGTAACCCCCTAATTGAAGTTTCAATTTGCGCTCTTCTTTCTAGTGAAGAGTTGTCTTGTAGTTTAATTTTATTCCTTATATTTCGCTTTCTTTAGCTACTTTCTGTAGAACCTCTTGTAGTTTCATTTCGGTGTCTGCTATGTGCACTGTATCCTCTGTGTTTTTTTTAATATTGTTTAGATTGTTGCCATTAATGACAAATTATGGGACGACATTTAGTTTCCTCGGTATTGTCTCTTTGTATAGATTAAATAGATCTGATAGGAAAAGATCCCTTTTTATCTCTGTATAACTGATAAACTAATTTCTTATCCGTATGCAGACCAGTACAGGAACTTGATTATTCGAATGTATTTCCCGGATAAGTATAGGCTACAGATAATCTCTACCAAGTCTTTGTTGGGTACTTTGTCAAACGCGTTTGCGTAGTCGTGGAAATACAGGTGCACGTCATTCAAAATTTGCATTGGCCTTTACACAAACATTCTAAGCATAAATATTGCTTTCTTTGGGGCATTGTCCTTCAGAAAACCGCTGTCTCTTCTCTGGTCTGATTCTACTGCGCACTCTATTTAATAGAATTCGGTTGATAATAATTATATATATGTGACTCATCAAGCTGATTAGTTTTTATTGCCCACATTTAATCATATCTATATTCGTCTTGAGTGTTCTGAAACCAGAAGTTCGTTATTACCCGGTCCTTTGCTGTACATTATTGAACTCATTTTTTCCGCACTCATTGCAGTTTCCGAGACTGAAGTTGTCAACTGTTACATTTATTCTTCCGTTACCTACTTTGGCATTCAGTTCAACAATGATAATTCTAGTTTCTGAAAATTTCAACTTGGCGTTGTCGTTGATATTTTGTTTTCAGTGCATACACCATTATAATAGTTTAGTTGAGGGGCTTTTCTTTTCAGTTTGACCAAAATAATTCATTCGGATATTGGCGAACGCATTCCTTTATATCCTGTGGCTTGTCACTGAAGAAATCTCCGCTGACTGGCTACCTAGATTTGCATATGATGAAAATGTGGGTTTTCAATCTGCTCATCTCTTGCTTGCCTTTCTTCAGCTATCGGCAGTTGTTCAAAGGTCTGAGGTTTCATGTCCTGTGAATTATTTTGCTTTTGGTGCGGACAGTCTTAGAATAATGGTCCTGTGACACCTGTTGCTCATGTAGTTTATTTTGGGGCAAGTTTTTGATCCCAAAAATGTGTCCTCTTTACGCCTTTGACGCTAGTAGATGTTGGTCACGTGACAGCTGTTGTCCATGTAATCAATTCCTTTAGAATTAAACTTCTTCACACTGTAAAGGTTTATAATTTGTCAATAGATTTCTATGATTTTTCTTGATATTAATTGTGAAGTGCTTTTCCTTTGCTTTGTACGCAGAGTAATGTCGAAGAACCACATTCCAGTTAGCTGACCGATGATTCATTGACAGTTATTCCGCCCTTTGTTGGTTTTACTTTTCATCCTACCGGATGGCTAACATCCCGCCTCTTTCGAAAGATCATTTTATTGGTCAAACTTTTTGATCACCGACAATCCGACAATGAATTTAATGTAACAGCGCATTTACACAATGAAAAAATTGCTAATGTTTTTATTCTTGTATTTCTACATACCTGTGTCTTCGCGTAGGTAATTTCTCATTATCTAGTGAATGGTAGCATTATAGGCTTGAATTACTAGGTTTGTTGGTATGAGAGAATGTCACTATTAAGTGAGGAATTAATATATATATATATGTGTGTGTGTGTGTGTGTGTGTGTGTGTGTGTGTGTGTGCATCAAAGACCGATCGACCACGAATGTGTCCACATCCTATAGAAAGCTATATCATGCATTATATTACGCAATTTTGATTCTTCGAAAACATTCATCTCTGTTCTGAAATGTATCGTAACGTCAGCAAATTAAAACATACACTGTTACGGTTTATCCCGAAGTCGAACTCTCTAAGAACCACTAGATCAGTTGGCTTTTCCTGTGTGGATAGGGGTCACAGGTTCGAATCCTGCCGAATAACACACATATTTTTAAAAAAATTATTATGAATAATCAGACCGGTAGAAATAAGCAAAAATACACTGTTTGATTAAAAAATAATATTCACTCAAATATATATATTGAATAATGTAATATTCAAACAAATAAATTATGTATGTTGGTGGTTAAAACCATTTCGTTAATCTTCGGTATTTTCTGTAATATATATATATATATATATATATATATATATATATATATATATATATATAAGTGTGTGTGTGTGTTCTTACAATATTTCGCGCACACACAAACACACACACACACACACAAAAACACACCAATCTTATACTCCCGATCAAAAAGTTAAGACCACTTAAAAATCTTTAAAAAGAAATTTTGTTTTACAGATAGATTTTAAACTACTTCCACTTAAGGTTACCAATACTACAATCTAGAAGGTTATGGAAACAAAAACCTACATTCCAAATGTTTTATTTAGAAATTTACATTTTTATAAAATGATGCGATTTACACATGATCAAAACTATAAGACCAGAGACAAAATTTCTGCGAAATTGTAAAGAAAGTGTATGAAAATATTCAACAACCAAATTTAATAATGAAGTCTATTCCACAGCTTTTGATGACTTCAAAAAATTCTGTCAGGCATGCTAGAAATAAGCGTTTCCATTAAGGTTCGGGGGATGTTGCTCCAGCTTCTGAAGATGCCTTCACAAAATTCATTTTTTGTTGAATATTGTTTGCCATTTCGATAAACATCTCTTGTCATCCATCCCCAAACATTTTCAATTGGGTTCAAGTCCGGTGAGCATGCAGGATGTCCCAAGAAATGGACCCCATTTTCTTGTAGAAAGTTTAAGGTCCGTCTTGCAGCATGGATTGCAGAATTATCCTGTTGGAATAACCATCCATCCCCTCACAAACGATGGCCCTCCGTCATCAAAGATGCTTTTTGTAGCATGTTAACCCAACCAGCCGCTCTCTGACGACCCTGCATCACCTGGAGCTCCATCGTCTCTCTGTAAGAAAAGGCATCCCATAACATTAGGGACCCTCCACCATTATGAAGTGCGGAGAAAATTACAGGAGGCATGTTATTGTTATACCAATATCGTTGGAAGCCATCAGGACCATCGAGATTGAATTTTTTCTCATCAGAAAACAGGACTTTCTTCGACTTCTCAACGTCCCATGTTTGATATTCACGACCAAACTTTAAGCGGTCCAACTTGTGACGTGGAAGCAGCCGAGGAATTTTTTTAATGCTTTTTATTTACCATGCCTTTTTTCTTAAGTGTTGTCTGATTGTTACGGGACTTCAATCAGCATCTGTGACTGCCTTAATTTGGCTAGAAGAAAGTCCCCCGTCTTTCATAACAACCCCTCTTATTCTCCTACTCAATGCAGGAGAAATTTTTGGGGACCTACCAGAGGATTTTGCTTTTCCATAATTCTCACTGTTCTTTAGAAAGTTTCAAATCACAGTTTTACTGCGATTTACTTTAGCTGCGATCGCCCGCTGTGTCAAATCTTGCTTATGGAATTCTCGAATTCGAGAACGCTCAACATTGGTATGTTTGCTTGCTTTAGGCATGGTAACAACTTTACGCAGTGATTGCTAATCTCTAACTGAACTAAAAACATTGGAATTGCCATAGAACTAACAATTTATACTTATTATTATTTATACTTATAATTTTGATCATGTTTAAATCGCCTCATTTTATAAAAATGTAAATTTCTAAATGAATATTTGGAATGTAGCTTTTTGTTTCCATAAACTTTTAGATTGTAGTATTGGTAACCTTAAGTGGGAGAAGTTTAAAATCTACCCATAAAAAAAATATATATATTTTTAAAGATTTTTAAGTGATCTTAAATTTTTGATCAGGAGTGTATTACGATTATTAAAAACACATATTTTCTAAGGATAATTTTAGTAGCACTTAATGAAATCACATTAAATTATTCTTGCTTATAATCCACAAAATTTACGCTTATGAAGGTGCCAAAATTATTCCAAACAAGAATATTTCTCCATTCTTTATACAAGCTATGCTTTCTAGAAAGTCATTTCCAGAATGCAATTCTTCAATGTCTCTTTCACAATCTATCTATCTATCTATCTATCTATCTATCTATCTATCTATCTATCTATCTATCTATCTATCTATCTATCTATCTCTGTGTGTGTGTGTTTGTGTGTTTTTGTGTGTGTGTTCGTGAGTTTGTAGGCATGGGTTTGGATTGCGTGAGTGCTTGCATATATATATATATATATATATATATATATATATATAAGTATGTATGCATGTGTATGTGAGTTTGTGTGTGTGTGCACGTGTATGTCTATATGTGTTTGTGTGTGTGTATATATATACATGCACAAAATTTGGAGGGTTTGATATATATATATATATATATATATATATATATGCATACATACATACATACATACATACATACACGCACATAATTTGGATGTTTTGAAATGTTCCCACCAAGCAATGTCGACTCCACACCAACAAATTCATATCCCTGTCAATTCAACTCCAGGACACGTCACCACCACCCTACACAGTGCAAGGCCGACTCAATATTTACGTCAAATTTATAGCTTCAGACGGTTTTGGCTGTCATAGTGTGTACATCTATTGGATTGACATCGAGTCGCATAGCTTTTTAAAGTTTAGCAGTGTGTATTAGTGATTTATTTGACTGACTGGTGTTTAATCTACAAGACTGGACAAATATCCCTGCTGAAGCTTCAAATACAAGAATGCGCTTAGAGCTGGGCACTGGGCATCCTCGCATTGTGGAGGTTGATTACGGTGCTGCGAATGATGCAATGAAATACAGATGCATTCTACGAGAAATAAATTGGAGTTCACCCAACTCTCCATAAAGTAATGGCTATACAAATGCAGATAAAATAATTTTGCACACCGGTTCTTTTTTCTAAGTGATCACCAAATAAATATTTGTGGGTAAATACATACACTTGTCAATAAACTTTCGAATTCAAATATATCATATTCAAACACATTTCTTAATAAATTTTATTTATATCTTTTTAAAATGTCGACGAGAAAATATAATTTGCAGTTCCTTGAGTTGACCTCACGTTGAGTAGACTGTAGTTTAGTTGTCATGGAGATGAATTGACCAGTGTTGAATCGGCGCCGTTGAATCAGTGGTAATGTGCCGTTCTGCACCCTGAATTGGAATCAAATGCAGATCAAACATAGATCGAAATCTGATAGAATATTTCATTTTGGGGAAAATGTTATAGGCTGAAAAATAATAATTCGTCACCCAAATGACACTGAGTACGCCTTTTGATCCTATCGAGATAGAAAATTACAGCTCGTTATTTATTATACATATATTTCATTCGTACACAATTTTCGGCCTAATACTACACTTTAATGTAAAAGCAGGAGAAGCAGTAGAAGCAGTAGAAGCAAGAAACTTACGTGATTAATACGCAGAAACGAATATTTTTTCCTTCCTTTTTACCGCAGAAAATAATGGCGACCTACGGCGGGAAAAACTTATATACAGACAGTCATGTAACTTTCATGTGTGGAACTCAACTAACTGATCTAAGTGATTTTCAGTCCGATTGTCACTCAAGGTACGAACTTTTACTGAGAGAACACCCGCTCATCGTGATAGTTGAATATTTGTTTTCGAATGATACCAGCCAGTTTTCTTTAAAATCTGGTAAGTTATGTAAAAACAAAATTCAGCTGCCTTTTATATTTTTGTAAGAGCACACATGTACAATTAAAATATCAGAATATTTAGTCACTACTGATCGAAGTACGCCCTTAGAAATATCATATAAAGTAGAAGTGACGCTTATGTTTAATCCTTGCAGACTAGGAGGATTGGGCGTTAAGATTACCAGTCAGCACTCTATGATTTCTCACGAACTTAATGAGTAAAAATAATGTCCGCGTGATTTCATATCTCGAGAGCTTGTGTCGTATCCCTCAGTGTTAAACTGTGTCAAAAACCTATAAATATATTTAATATAATTGTCCTTAAATTTCATGTGTCTATTGTCTTATTGATTTTCTATGTAATCCCTGTGAGATATCAGCAATGGACCGAGCGAATCGAAATTCGTATCACTTGTCGCTGAAGAAGTTTTCTTTATTGAGCTGATCAACAACATTGTTGTTGAGTATAACAGTTGTTTTCAAATAAAATTGATGACGCTTGCGTTTCTATACTGAAATGGGCGATACCCATTTTCTTGGACATATAGTTTATACTTAACCCATTCTACAGTTGGAATGTATTCTTTAAATGGCGTTTAAATAGTTTTGCTAAGATCGGAGATATCTCTGTGTTAGTTCTCTTAAGGACAACTGCTGGGATTTTATTTGTCCAGAAGACATCATATGTTCAAAATATTTTATAAGTTTTGAGGCTTTCCGACGTTTGATAAAATTTGCTGAGATTGTGTTCAGTGAAATGATAGAAATCAGGAGAGAAATGTCAACTGGCGTCTAATGTTGAGTTTAAGACAATATTCGCTGTTGTGCTTTGCCTTATCTGACGAGCATGAGATTATAGAATCACCATTTCTAACAGTATGCACTGACGTTTTGCCGCTATTCAGAATTTGATTTGAGATCATCACGAAAGATCTGGATCCAATTGTATGATCCTGACCATGGCCTGAGCTGATTGGGCATATCTACACTACATTATGAATTCTCTAGAACTCTCTGCGATTGTTGCATTCAGTTATGAATGCAGCATGTATTTTGCTACAATATTCTGTATGACAGCTGAATTAATAAAAATTGTCCAATTAAAAATTAGTTCAGTATATATATATATATATATATATATATATATATATATATACAATGATTGACTAAGTGTAATATATACACACACACACACACACACACACACACACACACACACACACACACATATATATATATATATATATATATATATAATTTAGTTGATATATATATTTAAAATTAATATAATTTAAATTACGACACGGAAACTTCTTTGTTTCGAGAGATTAATCTCGTCATCAGGCACAGTTAGATTATTGTTTTGAAAATATATATATATATATATATATATAATTGATCAAAATGGTAAAAGAGGCTTTCAAGTATTACTAAAATTAAGGAATAACAAATAATTAATTAGTAAAGAAATCACACTAATTAAGCCTATCGGTTCTAAATGAACAAACGACGGTAAAAAAATTGCTTAAAATAACTTCATTTTGACACACAGTTTTTAGTGTCTAAAAGCCTTTACAATTACTTCATACATAACCGTTGCCGTTACTGTTAGGATTACTTAATAAACCTGAAATAACTGATCATAATGCCTGATTGACAAGCATATATAACTTGTTCAACTACACGCATGTAGACTGAGTTCAAGCCTGAAACAGATTGTCGAAATTGGACGATTAACTTAGTGACCTCATTTGTATTTAGACACTCAATGTTCCTTGTATTAAACTCTTTTAAGGAGCAAAATCGTAAAACTTAAAATTGTGTCTATATATTTTTATCCTGTACATGAATACTAAGCCCAAACTATCCATATCTTTGATGACATCAGATGTATGCCTTTAAATTCTTCATTTAAGAACTGACAAGGAAGTGATAGGAGTTAAAATACATTTAAAAAATAGAATCACATATTAAACGATTGAAAAAGAATTTCTGTTGATATATAGTTTACAAAGGAAGCTCTCTAGCCAATAACTTTTAATGAAAAAGTGAGTCACAATTTGTTTATATGACGTCTCGTAAAAAAGTACACAGACGTGTTCCAAAATTCCGACTTAAAAATATTTGTCTTTTTCTTTCCGTCTACGTTCGCAGTGGAAATGTTAGTCATTACTTTATTTTATTTATTTCAATTTAGTGCTCGATTTAAATCTATCTTCTTTTACATAATTACTTCTGATTCGGAATATCGATCGATCAATCAAGTTTATCTACCGGTAGCTTCGACATACAATTTTTACGGGTTTTACACATACAACGTCGTCAGAATATTTGAGCGACCCAAAATGTCAACACGCAGATTCTCTAAGGTTTAATGATTTTGTTTTATTATTATTATTTTATTAATAAATCATTTTTAAAAAGGAAGGTACTAAATATCACATTGATGAAATCTTTGTAGTTTGACAATACATGTGTGGGAGGAGGAGAGAAACGTGTCTCCGTGTAAATTTCTGTTTCATTGTCTGTTGAGATTTTTGCATAATTCACTTTTGACGAAAATATATTTAAATCAGTATCCTGTGCGAATATTTACAAAAATTAACGAATATTTAGTCACGCACAATACACATTAATCGAACAAATACATATCTTGCTTTAACAATACCGAAAAATTAGTAACGGAAAGGGCGAGTTAATTTTCAACTCAATAATATTCTTTTAATTATTTTAATCAAAACAATGTGATAAAATGCAGTACGTCTCAATGGTTTACTGATTGCGAGAGGAACAGAGAGGACAATAAAGAACAGTACCAAGGAAACAGACGATGTAATTTAATATTACATTTGAATTTATGAAGAAAGTTTTGACAGCGAAGCGGAAAGCTAGAGTCTATAACCGAGATTTGCAGCTGGAGAAACTATTAGTATAGAAGTTACATTTGCTTTTAGAAATTACAACTATGGAATTATGAAACCTAGATGCCAGTTTAAAACAGCGCGTTAATTCCTTCAGTGATGCATGAACGTTTCAATTTCTTCATCCAAATTCAATTACAGTGAAAATATCAATATAATAACAGAGAAGTGAAGCTATGCTACGGTGGGGTAAATTACTAAAACTGAGATATCCAAGCAGTACCGATTATGTTGCAGACATTTTATTTTTCAAATATAACTAGATATATATCATAAGAACCAGAGCAGATGCGACAACAATGTCAAATTCACTGTCGTATGACAGGATTAAAATAGTGTAAGATATATTTAGTCAATTCTGTGTACTATGAGATGGAGGTCTGGTATTCATAATAGCATACTGAGCTTGTGATTCACTTTAGTCGATTTATTTCATGACAAACCGAGAAGATGAAAAATGTTTCAAGTTTTTGGCTGAGCATGCTGATGATATATAAAAAAAGGAAAATAATATAGCATATATTTAGAAATTTTGCGAGATCAATTTTCCTCGCACAATCGCTAAAATATTAAGAGAATTTTGTAAGATCATTCTTTTCTTTATTAAGCAGGATTCTTATCAAGTATATGTAAATCGTTTAGAAGTAATCGTAACATTTAAAATGTAAAAAGTTCACGCATTCATTTTACACGTCTTTCCATCAAGAAGATAATTTTAGAAAGCTGACATTATCACATTCGCCAGTGAGTAAAGATAATTTCCTTCAATTCATGCATTAAATTATAACATTCTTGATAAAATCCAAAATGATGAGGTAAGCATTTCAGAAAAAGACTTTTTTCTAATTTTTAGAGGATGATAAGAATATAGGTTGCTAGAAGACCGTCTGCATTTTTATGTTTCGTCAAAAGCTCGGCTGTCATGAGATTAGAATGCAGGGGTTTGCAGAGAGTGAATGTGAAAAAATTCTTAGACAAAAAAAAGAATTAGTGTTCATGATGAAAAAAGATGTCGTCTGATGTTGCAATGAAACTTTTGAAGTTTGTAGTCATTAACGAAGCAAGAAATCGGAAGGAATTACTACAGGAGATAAAGAAAATCTTTAGCGTAGAAGTGTCAACTAACTACTTGAAAAATAAAACGAGGAAACATAGTTGCTAATCTAGTAGCATGCATAAATTTATTTAGTCGTGCACCAAGAAAAAATCTCATCAGAACAGTTGTCATACAAAAATATATTTTATTAATTCAGGGTTAATCCACGTCACTTTGGTGAGAAAACGACTGAAGTCGAGATTCCTGGTCAGGATCAATTATATTACAAATTATTCATTTAATTTTGTCAAGAATCTCGATATATACTGAAGATACGCTAGCAATATTCAAAGCACGGATGGGTGGTAGATTTATAAATATGCAAAATTTATTCTGACGAGAAAAATATTTCTAGCACGACACAGTGAACTAACTTTACTAAGCCAAGAATTTTTAGCGTATTTTTCTACTAGAGCTTATCATAAGTCATGATGATATCAACCAGAAAATGGCTTTGTTTGGTGATTAAAAGAAACAATTTTGTTTTGAAGACGTTAAAATTTACATGCTATTTTGCCCTAGTTTATCACTGATTTGAAGTTATTTTCAAGAGAAGTTTTCAGATTTATTTTGACGGGTCTGTATCATTTGCTAGTAAGACATGAGAAAATTATTTTGCAACCTGCATACATGCCTAGTTGTGTATCGATGACACCATGAAGATCATTGATAAATAGCAGAATCAGTGTAGGTCGAATGGGCACTCACGAGTTTGTATGAAATGATCTGAAAACATGCCAGTTCAACAGGATATTAATTACACGATTTGGTAGGAACAACTAGATTAAGCTAAATATTCCTCAAATGACGCAATCACCCTCGATATTGTGTGGAAGGTCAGCATGCCAAATCTTGGCGAACATCTTCTAGATTCACAAGCCGATCTCTGTTGTTCTTGTCTATACTTTGATAGACAAATTCAATGATGGCCTTTAACACGTCGGCGGTAGACGTTGCGAAGCGGAAACCACTGTTAGTTTGAGCGTTTTCCAGAGTTGTTAAAGACAGAAATTACAAAGGAAAATACACAAAAATTTGAAATTCGGAAGCAACAAGCATATTTTACAATGTATTGAGGGAACAGGAGCCAGCTCAGAAGCACTTTTTTTTAGGACGGCGGCAGGTAATTCGTTACACATGCCAACATTCCTGAATCTAATTTAAAAATGGTGTCATAATCTAGTGACCGAGTTATCTGCATATCACTTATTGGAGGCTCCATTTTAGGGACAAACTGCATATATATATATATATATATATATATATCGAGAGAGAGAGAGATGTTTTTCAATATGAAAGCTTTTTTTAAACAATATCCTGAGTATCATTTTGTCTAACATTTCATCGGATTAAAAGTAATTGACACGAGAATAATAAGTACTTAACTTATGAGGATAAACTGGAGAGAAACGTGGCAAGGTTGAAACACTATTAAAAGATAATTTACTTGTAAATTTAATTTTCGAATAAAAGACAAAATGTTTCAACAGAGTATAAAAAGGACATTATCTTATTAAAGCCAACCGTACAGAAAAACGGAACTCAAAACATTCTCCTTTTTCTACAAAGATAGGATTGGTGTATTTTGATGAAGATAAACAAGGATACACAAAGATAAAAGTTAAACCGAACAAGCGAGAAAACCAACTGTTCTCATATGCTTCGGCAAATTCTGAACTATTCATTAAGAGCTTGCCGATTGATGAATCGGTCATAGTTTGTGTAGTCCTACATAGACCATAGTTGCTGGATCAAATATACGCAGGTATGTGCTGAGTGAATCTGGTTACTAACCGTAGACATTTCAATTGATAGATATTTGTGAGTCGGATGGAAAATCCTTAAAATTTAAATTACAAAAAACAGCTTGTAACCTGAGAGTAGCTAATCCGGAATAGATGCAAGCGGACATTCTGTCAGAGAGCATAGTCATTTTTCACCTCGCCATGGAAGCTTAAGTCAAAAGTTAGGTCCAAATTCCGAAAGTTATTTAAACTATACGATAAACTTAGTAACATTAACATAATAAACATTGTCACTTAAAATTCAGTAAATGTTATCCAACTCTTGGCTTAGAGTACAAGGGAACAATCGTAAGTGCACGTTAGACTAAGGTAGCCATCAGGTAAAGTTTCCGGGATCAGGCCGAAACGAAATCGAATTTGTGAATTAAATGATGAACGTAGTTTTCGGTAGACAGATGTTATAAACAAACCATTTTTACGCTCAACACAGATGTCTAAAAAAGGTAAATTACAATTATTTTCTACCTTCATAGTAAATTGTAAAGAGGGATAAAGAGAGTTAAGACGAGTGTGAAAAGCTGAAGAATCTTCGATGGAATCAAAAATGGAAATATGTCACCGACATAACATAAGTATGTTAGGAGCTTACGGTATTTCTCAAACAACTGGTTTCATAGAATTCAACAAAAATGATGGCCAACACAGGCTTAAAGAAACCACCGATAGAAACCCCATCGATTTTGACATACATTAACCTATAAAAAATAATCCGACTCCTTAATAGCTAATTGAATAAATTCAAAAAAACAAAGATTCTGGAAATATAGCAGATACAAATTGACGATGACAAATGTTCTCATGAGTTTGTCCTCAAAATTGATTTTAAGAATTTCTGAAAAATTCAGAAAATTTAAAAGAATCTAAAATACAATTGGAGGAAAAGAATGTAGAAATGGGTTGAAGCATTCTAACTACTTTGACAATTCGTACTGTACAGAACTTACCATATATAGAAAAGGACGGAAACGTACATCGTTTTTGTGTACATTAGGTAGGCACTTGGGATGTTGCGAACCGATTTTTCAAATGCGGTTGCACACATTTTTGATATTAAGTTGTTTTTATATACAATTAGCAACCGCCTTGTTATTTTGTTCCCATTATCAAATTCCGCATTTGATCTTAAATTTGTTGGAACTTAAATTTTTGTAGAATGCATTCTAACTTAGAAACATATCCTGGCGTTCCAAAATATACTCCATAAATTTCATCAGACTTATATATATATATATATATATATATATATATATATATATATATCACACCTAGAATGTCAAGCCTGGAAATGGATACTCCATTATTGCCAGAAAGGATACTCTGGGTTTTGCTTAAAAACATTTTTTTATTAAAAAGCTCTATTTAAATTATATGATACTAAGACCTTGTTTATATATATATATATATATATATATATATATATATATATATATATATATATATTGTTGGGGAGTCGCCTCTTTTTATACAGTCTATGGACTCTTCCATGGTATACAAATAATCTTGCCTACAGAGATCGGTAGTTGTAGTTGTCAGTTGTGTAGTAGTTTTGTTAGAGTTAGTATTTGTCAGAGCAGTTGAACCACCGCTCGTTGGTCAACAAGAATATAGAATATTACCCGGACTTACTTCTTGTATATATTTGACTTCCACTGACAGAGACGCAAAACTGTGCCAATGTACTACTGTATAATGAAAGGGTCGTTATACCAAAGTCACTTCAAAGCAGAATCTTAAAAGGCTTTCATGTTGGACATCCCGGAAAAAATCGCATGAAAGCACTAATGAGAAGCTATGTGTACAGGCTAACAATGGATGAGGATATCGCACAGATTGTGGAAAAGTGTAAGGGCTGTATGGCGGCAGCAAAATTGTCACCGATTATACACCAAAGGTGGACAAACCGTGGTCGAGAATACACACTGACTACGCAGGACCTATAAATGGCTACTACTAGACGTCTTTCGCAAAATCCCGGAAGTTTTTAGATATAAACACCCAACAACCGACAATACTATAAGCTGTTTGCATGAACTATTTGAGAGGTTCGGCGTCAGTGACGTTTTAGTTACAGTTAATGATACACAATTCACGTCCTTTGATTTTAAAGATTTTTGTGAAATGTACCTAATAAGACATATAAATCAGCTGTCTATCACCCACGATCAAATGGCCTTGCCATTTGTAGATACGATTAAGTGGGCGTTAAAATAGAGATAGACACACCATCAGAAAAAACATTACAGCAATTCCTACACGTCTACCGTAGTACGCCAAACCATAACACACTATCAGGACTGTCACCGCCCGAGATGATGTTTGCACGAAAAATCCGATCTGTTTTCGGGAAATTATTACCAGGCAAAAGCAATAATCGGAATACATCTACAATAGTGAAACGATCGTTCAAGCCCGGCGAAAATATATTTTTTCAAAATTTTTAATAATAATATAGCGTATTTGGAGCTAGGTATTAATTATAAGCAGAATTGGAAGCATAATTTATACTATGAAAGGGATGAAAATTCACGCATAGAAGACACGTGAATAAATTCTAAAAAAAGATGTGAAAACCAAGCTCCTCACTTTTTGAATGTGAAGTTTCTATGGAGGAAACCTTCGAAGATTTTGACTTCCAGAAATCGAAATCTAACACGGAAATCCGAAGAATCAACAGGAAGCGGTAATGGACCGATACTTTGATTATAGATCCAAAAAGAAAAAAAATAATTGGCCTTCCTAAAAAAAATCTAAAGAGTGGGGTCCTGGGCAGTCACCCCTTTTTCACACACTCTATGGACTCTTCCATGCTATACAAATAATCCTGCCTACAAGCCCGAATGCAAACCGCAAATCACTCTGAACTAACTGGATTTGTAGATATTATCCAGATATCATTCCCAATGTCCATATCGGTACATGTTCCTTCTTTTCTGTGGAATATTTTGCCATCAAATGGATATAAGTCAATATGGGTGTATGAGTGACAATATATATGCATACGTATGAAAACATTTGTGCGCAAGTTATGTGTCTTTCCGATACCATACAAATCAATTCACAATTTCAAGCGCGTGCACAAGCTCACAAACAAAATATCACAAAATCACACCGTTTGAAAGTAGACGGAGTATTTATAGTATAGGCCTTTACAATAGTCTTGATTAAGATGCTGAAGGTGACATTAATCACCATAGTTTAAAACTGTTGCTTGTATTATATATATATATATATATATATATATATATATATAATAATAATAATAATAATAATAATAATAATAATAATAATAATAATTATTAAACCGACTCTGCGTGTATTCTAATCTCAAAATTTTATAGAAGGGACTTTTTAAGACCATGAATGACCAGCAGAATCTAAATCCGTTATTGTCCTCGGCTATAAAGCTTTGGGCAAAGAGGGGGAAAAAAAAGAAAACTGCGTGGGACCGACAATACATACGGTTCCTCCCAGTAAAAAGAAAAAAAACCCTCAACGGAACAAACAACCAGAAAAGAAAAGTGCTCGATACACACAACCGAAAAGTATTTAACTAGAATGCAGTAACGCAGAGCAAACACACTAACAAAATAGCAAGATCGCCAAGACCTACCGCGGTTTCGCACAACGGCTCGTTACTTTTCGACATCACTAATACGTAATTATTTTATATTCTACGCGACACAAAGGTTTGTGAATATCTCGTGTATGCTCAGATAAAGTGTGATCTACGAAAAAGGTCTCTCGCTGGCTTACTAGACTTGCAAATATTTTGCAGTCTTAGAAACGATGCCTGTGTTTTTGGTGAAAATATAGAGTAATTTTGTTGGAACTGAGGTGGGTGTTAGTGTATTCGTTTTGTCGACAGAAGGTTATGTAAACCATGTGAAATGCCGTCATAACAGCCAGAATCACGCCAACGAGACTGACTTGCCTTATCGTTCTGCCAAACTACATTAGCTGTTTGTAACAAGGTTAGGAAAATATCATCTGGACTGAAATTTATCTGATCTATGATATAGTAATCTAAGTGTCATTACATGGGAAATAGAAAGCTGGTCATTTCGGTAGCAAAACTGAGTTACAGATATAGAATTTGATATTTAAATCCAGGACGATTAAGAAGGTAATCACTTCCTCATGCTATGTTATGTGGTTTAAATTAAAAACAAAAAGGGGCATCTCTTAATCGATATTAAGAAAAATAAGATATATATGTTTTTTTTTTACAGAGACTGTGTTTATTTTGATGAACACGGGTTAGCATGAGACGAATTCCATCTGCGAAATTTTAGTGTTATTTGTTTCGTCTTTACTTCATACATTATAAGCAATTCTACCCCAATTTTGCCAACAGTCCCCACCACCAAATAGAACAGAAGTGTCGATTTATTAACACTGCAGGAATTATATATATATACATATATATGTGTGTGTGTGTGTGCGCGCGTGTGTGCGTGTGTGTGTTTTTTGTGTGCGTACACAATGAACAATATTTGATAGGGAAAATATTGTAAAAGTATTAGGTGGACGTAATTGTAGACCTAAAATGTGTTATTTATGGGTCACTGATAAAATGACAAGGACACTCATCCAATAACAAGGACACTCACGCAAATTTGAGAAAAATATTTTTGCAAGCCATCGTAAAATCATTTTCTGATCATTTAACGAAATTTCGAACATCTACGTGAAAGCAGATTTTCGAACTCCACCTTTATAGATATACAAAAAGAAACATACTGCATCTCGCAGTAGAAAAATATTTCGGAGTCCAATTTTATCGACCAGTGTGCGTACGCGCGCGCACACATACACATACAATGCACGAATTGGAAAAGAAAAATTATCAGCTTCCGATTAATTCCTTGCTACATACTGACAGACACTTTAGTATGACCGTCATTGATATACCAAATTTCAATGAAAAGCAAATTTAACATTTTGTAGTTATTGTATTTTACTGAAAAGAATTTATGAATATTATTTCAACTGATATTCTTCTTCCCATTTACTTTTAGAAAATAACATTTTTTATGTCTCATTTAAAAATATGTTGTTAATCATTTTTTGGAATTTCGACAGTCAGCAAGAAATTCTACTACATCTCAACAGCTTACAGCAACCTCACTTATTACCTTTCAAACTTAGTGTGTTTTTGACGTTGTATTTAGGAATAGTTTTATAAAATTTCACCTTTTTAATAATCAAAGCTAAACATGGTTAGTATTATGTGAATATCAGTGTAGTGGTGAAGAGCAAAACATCGAGGTTCCGACAGTAAAAGTCTGGATGAATGAACATTATATCAATGATGGAAAAAACGGTAAACTTTGCTAATATGAAGGAGAAGAGCTTGGGGAAAGAATTCAAGAAAATGCACGATATATAGAAGAATCAGAAGAATGTATATGAAGCAATAATTTGCAACATATTCACAGAAACTATTGTATAAGTACTAGATAATTGCCTACAGTAACTATGTGCTACTTTGTACTAAGCTTATTAAATACAAGGATATTGCTTTTGGAGAATTGTTTTAGTCGGAAATTTCATAAAGAAATAGTAATGTGGTTATGTCGAACATAGTAAATATTATTTATTCCACGAAAATTTAGCAAACGCACTCAATCAACAATCACAGAATAAAGCTTAAGAATTATGATTTATTTTATTCAAACCGAGATTAATCGTTACAGTGCGACCCTTTAAGAAACCGAAACAATGGATAGATTTCCGCCTGCTTAAACTGCTAAAATCTCGTGAGCGGTTTGAACAAGGTTTTCGCTAAGATATCTCGAGGATAGGCGAAGATGTTCCATGATATCACTCCTGACTTATGGCCGGAAACGAAGCCGTTCTCAGACAACAAACAGGATTCGACACTGATCTGGATGAAAGTGCGCTAACACAAGGCACTCACGCACATTTCTTTGCTTGTTTCGAAAATTCTATTGCTAAGATAAACAGATTTCGTGATGTCGCAGACACTTTTTGTCTGTACTGACACACCTGCCTTTTCCGTTCCGACATATTTACAGCGTCTACTGTTGACACAATACATTAACTACGTAGAACTCGGCGGCTTTTAACAATGGCGCTAAAATAGGCTTGGCAGTCTGACTGTTTTCATTTCCAGTTGGATCATATATAGATAAAACAAAAGAAGTAATGCACATTTTTATGATTTTATTAAATGCTTAATTCTTCTTTTCTTTAAGGTCTCTTTTATTTTTCAGTATAAGTGCAATTTACAAGCTATTATTGTTCGTATGATTTACACTGTAAGCTCTATTATGAAGTTGATTATTACACTTTGTTCTCATATAAAAGACATGCATTTCATTTAACGTCTGCTTTACGGAAAAACACGTGAAATCACTCAGAATTTATAAGATGTTATGTAATGTGAAACTGAAGTAATATTAAAGAAAAGAGTTGATTCTTTTATGTTTTTATATACAGGGCGGTTCATACTACTCCTGAAATCACCGACTAAGGCGAGGATCAAGCTTAATGTCGTCCTCGATCCTTGCTTTGTGATATTTCTTATCTTATCAACATCTGCTTTTTTCTACCTTTATTTATATACGATACAATCTAAACGAAGTGCAACAGACGTTATAGGATGAAAAATGAATTAATTCTGGTGTCTTTATGCCTAAATATTTTAATTTCTTTTACTTTTCCTGTCTTGAAAAAGGACTATATAAAATTCATTATATTTTTACCCACAATATTGAATGTCTTAAAATTGTTCAAGATTTGAACAAGAAAAATATTGTTTTGATGTTAATAACTGCCGCAAAACCGTTGACTTTTTAAAGATGGAGTGATCTAATATGACATATATTGTATTTAGAAACATTGGGTTTATTTTAAAACATTCTAGACTAATTGTTACGTATTATGCATAGGATCCTGTAACATTTTTGTACATAAGCAGGTTGTGAAATAATGTGAATTTTATAGGAATTTTGCTTTATAAAATTGAGATGTAGTGCAGTGAGAGGATCCGTATCATAATGTGGTGGCGGTCCTCGAAGAATGCTTTATTTTAAATCTTCTATTGAACATCATCTCAGTAGTGAAAAGAAGAAAAAAGTGAAAGTTAAAATGACTCACTGCTTGTTTACTTAGGTCAGCACGTAGAGTTAGCATAGAAAGAAACAGAACTTTCTAAAAATTGCCAAAACACTGAGATCTTTCAAACTATAAATGATTATAGGTTGAAGAGGGCCATGAATAATAACGAAAGATTGACTATAATTTCTATTACTAATTATACGAATTCCTGAAGAAGACGATGGCGACAAAAACAAAATTATTCTAATGAAAATTAACTTGGAATATTTGTTAGGTATTTTAATTAATAATGAGGATTTTGCATGTTTGGCGAACATTTTTATTAGCGAAATGATTCACGTTGAAATTTTCTTGAGCATATTAGGTTTATATGTCTGCAATAAATAACTCTTTGTCGTAAATTCAAACAGTTATGCAGCGTCTTGAATTCATGTAGAGGATAGCATGTATAACTGTTCATCAATAAACTTTTAATCTGATACTGAATTAGGTGAATTTCCCAGTATCATGTTTGATGTGAATCATATTCAAATCTCTATAGTAACAATGAAATAGAATTATTTGATCAGTAAATTTTTGTTTTATTAAATAAGTGTTTTAAAATTATCAAGTTACAGAATTATTATACGCTTCTGTCTTGGAGTAAATAATTGAAGCTATCTCAATGTATTAAATCAGAAAAGTAAATGATACAACATCTTCCTGAGCATATAAAGCAAAGTAATGTACTATTCTGTTCATAGGTTCCATATTACAAGATTACCTATTACACCTGCCAAATGTGGTTATAATACGTAAAATGAAAATGTTAGTACAAACAGATTAATGTATCCATAAACTTTTCTTATAATGTTTGAGACTAATGAAAAAGATAAATTATTTATGATAAATTGTGGAAAGTAAACTGACTCTGGAAAACTCTTGCGTTAAAACATAGCTTTGGATAACTCGGCCTTTGTTTTCACTCTATAAAACCGTTATAGTCTGCCATAGCAAATTTTAAGACATCGTTTTATCTCTGTTAAATAGACTTACAAACTACTAACTTATACGCAGGTAGCAATGCAAAAACATAATGCCATGCTTAGGTAAAATTATATAACATAAGTATTGGTATTTTCCACTACTTTTACTTTTATATCTCTTTATATTGTTTCTTGCTCCCAACTAGCAGTTATAAGCAAATATTCAGATGACGAAAAAAGAAACCTTCATAAGGGCTATTTTGAACGCAAACATTATCTGAGCACTAGAATTCGATATTTTGGTTATTTTACTATATATCTATAATACAAAATTTATGAGAATTATATATATATATATATATATATATATATATATATATATATATATAATTGCAATCTCTCTCTGTTTACAGAGAGAAGGCTTGCGGGATTTGATGTATATGGATTCAAGAAATTTCAGAGGATATAAAATGTGCGACCTATATATTATTGAAACAAATAATCCTGCTGCACATTCCCTATTATTTATAGCATGTTATGCTATAGATGACCCGGATGTATTTACAAGTGGACTAATACTTGCGGCCGGATTAAAAAAATCTGGAAGGTAAATGTTGTTTCATTCTATTATCCAAACGCTGAGAAGTTCTACCTATATAGTCGTACCCACAACTGCATTCCAATTTGTAAATAACAGAATTGACATGATGTGGTGTTAAAACATACTTGCGAATAAAAGAAAGAATCTTTCGAGTAAAAATATTACTCGAACATTAGTAGAAAAATAATATTTGCTAATAGAATGCAAAGTCCGCTTGGCTAATTTATTTTAAAATTAAATTACATTCCAGGAATTAAACTTGAAAAATTCTGTGACAAAATCGGTCTTTTATTTGAGTTTTTAGTGCAAAAATGACATAAAAATTTTGCTTATTGCTTGTTTATATATATATATATATATATATATATATATATACGTTTATGTGTTTATGTGTGCGCGTGATAGCGTGTATGGTCAGACAAGCAGATGGTGATAACAATAGCAGACTGGAACATTTTCAAAATTTACAATCCAGAAGCATATTTAATCAATAATGTTTTAGGAATTAAATCTGATAGAGAACATTTAAAAGAACTCATAGTATTTTAAAATAATTAGAACTGCATTCAAAAATCTTACTAATTTTCTTTTATATTTCATTTATTTATTTTTGTTGGGTTCCAAGGACTTCAGAATGTCGGTCTTTGAATATTTTGCTACCAGTAGCATTCTATAATTTTGGCGATTCATGTATTACATGTGTCTAGGTGTTCGTGTGTGCACATTTATTTATTATTTATTAGCTTACATCAAGGAATCCTATTGCGGGTTTCACAGAGTGCATTGATACTTGGAGGCATTTATGAGCCACAGGTGACTGCCTCAGTGACCACTTCACATAGATACACCCACTCAACCGATATAAATTTATGTTGTAGTTATATTCGTTCGCTTCTTTGCATTTAGTGAGTTAATCTATTGGGATATCTGAATCACTTGGGTGGCCTTCTGTCTTACCAATCACATTTCTCTCGTTTTATAATTTCGATCATAAATCACGATCGGTCGTTTATATATCTCAGAACGTTTGCATGTTGGCAAAATAATTTCACAAGGAATCAGGGCGCTATAGTTGGAGTAATAATATTATTCTTTATGTTTTGTGTCCCTTCAAGACATAGGATATCATGGCCCGTCACATCTTTCAGTCATTGTAGTTTCTTATTTGTAAATTCTCTTTTTCTTTAACGAAGATTTTCTGTCACGTAATCATCTGCTTAAACTTTGAAATGCATCTTTTGCCATCCCAATGCTCTTTCGGATGTCAATGTCGCAATTTCCATACTTCCCCCAAATTTAAAACTAAGAATAAGACAACTTTTTGCGGAGTGACAGAAAAAAAAGTGCGTTGAAGTCTAGTGATTATCGTCTCGGAACGAGAATTCGGGGAGCCGAGTTAGAATTCCAGCTGAATTCGTCGCATTCAGTTACGCACAAATACCGTTGGAAAAAGTATTAATCCGTCTCTTCCCTCCAGTTATGGGTTAAAGAATAGGACAGATCAGTTTCTATAGCCTTGGCTGGTACTTATGTATAGCGCAGAAAACAATGCCAACCTACTGCAGGATAATCTTCTTCTCAGTCAGTCATGCCTCTTACGAGACATGATCGCCCTTAAGGTGTATCACTTATGGCACTTAGCAGACTGACTGGGGGAATGGATAAAAGATGAACGGAGTTGAAGAAATTAGAATACAACTGACGTTGAACTTTTAGATATTGTACGATCAGGTAATCAAATATACAGTTGGTTGTTCCACAGGCGTGAAGTGCGAGGAAAGAAATTATTTTATTATAAGTGGCGATTGCATTTACTTATTTCGACGGTAAAAGAGTTAGACTTAGATGACAAGCTATTAGCGCGCTTACATTAATGTAGTCGGCGCTCAGGGGGAAAGGTTTGTTAGAGAAGTTGCCATGGAAATATTTGTAGAGTACACAGAAGGAAGTCAAATCAAGTCGTTGAGAAAGAGACTGAAGTCGAGATGCATAAAAAAAAATTCTGGCTCGGTACAATGACCCAAACTTTACTAGACCTAGTCAAAGTTATCCATTCGGTCATAGTGGTTACACTTCCGTTCGTTTGAAAAAGTGAGACCAAGGATAGTGGGTGGGAAAGTCTGAATATAGTGAAATAGGAGTAGTTTTGTTTCAGAGGAATTAAAATTTTCAAGCATTTTCTATCACTGTTAACTACTGATTTGGGGTCTATTTTATGAGCAGCTGCCATTTTCACTTTGTCAGCCTTGGCAGATTTCTTATAGAATCGGGAGTAAATGGTGGTGACATCTGCATATATGCCTACTTGGGAAATGATTACATCACAATGATAATTTATGAGGATGAGAAACAGCGAAGGACCTCGGATAGAACTTTGAATGTCGCATACGTTCATGTGAAATTATTTGGAATTTTCTCCGTTCAAGAACACATTCATTTAACGATTTGATAGGAAATATTGGATTAAAAATCAGTCGTCTAGTAATTACTTAGCCTTAGCGCTTGCTATACCCTGTCAACTCTTTCAAGATATCTAGAACCACAGCTCGAACTTCGCAAGTGTTATGCTGAGCCTGCTATACATACCCTGTGATGGCCGTTAGCACAACAACTGTAAACTTAGCAAAGCGTAAGCCATATTGTTCGTCAGAGAGGTCGTGAGAAGTGAGATGCTTAAACAATTCCTCCTCGAATATATTCTCGATAGGGGTAAGACGCAAATAAGATGGTATGTAGAAGGATCAGTGCATTTAACAGAATTCTTAAAAAGAGAAAATACAGATTAAGATCAGCAAATCAGAAAGATCATCATCAAAACAAAGCTGCTATCTATTAACCATCATAGACAATCGCTCCTACACCCCATTACCATGGAACAGACTATCCTCCCTGAGAGTAAAACACTATGCCTCCTTGGCCTCACATTTTCAGAGGACCTCAAGTAGAATGACTATATCGAATCTATTGCTAAATCCGCTGCTATGAAAGTCGGTTCTCTGTGCAGCGGCAGGAAGTTTTCACGTTTGAGTCCATCCTGCACATACATAAATCTACCATCCGCCCGTGTATTGAATACTGCTGCCACATTTGGTCAGGTGCCCCTGCTAATATTCTTTGGGGTCCCTGACAAAATCCAACAGAGAATCTGTAATGTGAATGATACCGACATGGCGGTCTGGCTGCAGTCACTCTCTCACCGGTGTGACGTAGCTTCCCTCTGCCTTTTTCTATAAATACTTTCACGGCTTCTGCTCCGATGAACTTAAGTCACTGGTGCCCCTTATGTATGAGTTTACACGTGCTACTAGATTAGCAACTAGGTCCCAGCCATTTACAGTGAAACCGATAAAATTTAACCGCAATTTCTACTCTAATATCTTTTTTTTACGCACTTCCTGCCTCTGGAATACCCTTCCATATACTTGCTTCCCCGACAGCTAGATTCTCCAGGAATTTAAATGTAAGGACAATAGACATTTTTATTACACTAACTTGCATCCCTTCTTTCAAATTTCCTTCCAATCTACCCCACCCACATCCTTGTTATCCTCATCTCTCTATTTCCCTCCTTCTGACATTTCGTATAACAAACCACTCTTCTCATCACTTACCCCTGTGTAACCTCCTGCGCAACATTGGCAGTAGAATGCCTTGCTTGGGGCGAAATGATTTTAAAAAAAGAAGAGTTGTAGAGTTTGGAGAGATCTCGATCTAGTTCAGGAGCATATCCATATGAGTAATATTGCTTGTGTTTCATATTGCCGGTATGTAATATTCATGTTTTGTTCTTTCTTTTGCTACCTTTGAAAAGTAAAATATTTACCACGTGTTTACTCATTTCAAATACACATACACAAAAATCATTTTTAAGGATTGCTTATTAGTGCTAAGGCATATTTCGCAACACGTCATAGTCTTTTTCTCGGTAGTGATTTTACATTGTTTTCGCATCGGTATGTGGACATATTGCAAATATGTATTAGTATTCAAGGATTTTCTAAAGTTTTAGTTATTAATTTGCTTGAAAAAAATCAATATAAACTGAGAAATTAAGTGATAAATCAGAAACTAAGTTGTAAAAGATTAATATTTTCTCCTTTGTTAGAATTCATATATATTATGATGTGCTTTTAAATATCATTCCTATCGTTCATTGTCGTTCTATAGTAAGTAATTTTTCTTACTGCTATTCTCCACGCATGAGATTTTAGGATCTAACAGAATCACTTTGATCTATGCTATGCTGCTATTTTTCTTTCTGATGGAAAACAGATATGATATCTTCCGATTAGAAATTCCGAACCTTATCCATGACCCAGATTTTGGCCTTGTTTCAAAAGTAAAATACGTTTTGAAAATAACCAAAACTATATTAAGTCTAGCAATTTTCTGTGACAGACGGAAAAGCTGACGATATTTATATGAGCGTGTTTTATCCTAGCTGCAATAAGTTTTTACTGTTAAATATAAATATTTTCTGCCAAGTTGTAATAACTTGAAATCAGCTTAAAATCTAGAAAATCGGAAAAGTTTAATCGCTCTAAGTTTATGAATATTAACGAGAAACAAAATAGAGCTAAAAAAACAAATTAAAATATACGTTAATATTTCAACAAAACAAGACAACGTTTAGCCGCATAAATACATATATATGCATCCACTTACATGCTTCCATGTATATCTATCGAACATGGGGAATTCGTGGATGTGCAGGTGATGTGATGTACACTACCGGCCATAATTATTTTGCCACCCCAGTTTTTTTAAAAGAAATGATGTATTTCATACTATTTTAGTACTTATTACCAAGTGGATAATTCGAAATGAAAATAGAATTGTATTTTTAATAATGGACAATAACATGTGCATCCAATGAACTGTCTTGCTGTCTAGTATTTGTGGTCACTTCTTCAGGCTACTCTCTCCTTATTATTGACTGGCCGAAGCAAAGGTTTCCTGGCTCCATTGGAAAATTTTGCAAGGAAATAATAAAAAAAGAACAATTATATTTTCATTTAGAATTATCCACTTGGCAATAAACAATAAAATCAGTATGAAATGGATAATTTTAAAAAAAGTACTGATGTGACCTAATAATTATGGCTGGTAGTCTATATCAATTTCGAATTCAAGTTCCGACATCCGAATTCGAGTCGAGTGCCTCGTTTTAACTTGCGCTTAGATAGACTTAGAAAAGTTATGATTCCATTTTTCCCCTAGTCTCGTGTTAAATAATAAGACTTTTGCAAGACAGATTAGTTATTTTCTCAAAAGATTATTAATGCAAACAGTTTTTTCGTACAACTCAGAATCTTACAAAAAGTCCGTTACGGGTTGATAAAACTGTACAAAACAATAAAACATTCGGTCATTTCACTGGAGATTAACATTAAAAATCGCTCATGATATTCAATTGAGTGTAATTTTATTATCTACAAGAGCTCAAGGATGCGCCTTTTATATATTATCTACTTTACAAGAATATCGGAATAACATCAAAAGAGAAAATACATTAGAATTCTTTGATAGCACAATAAGTGATTTACGGATGGCTACTTTAATTACGTTCCTTTTGCAGACGAGCATTTTCCTTTGTAAAAAAATCTTCAGACACTAACATCAATGAAATATCATGGAGTATTAGAATAAAGTGTTTTTATTAGATATCCTCCCTAATATCGTTACCATTTTGACTAAACTTTGTTAATCAGTTATTGTCGATTTAGAATTATTCTATTTTTATTTTTTCAGATGCCCAGAAAATAAATTTAGATATTAAAATGTATACTAGAAGAAAGAATATATATTAATGTTAATATTTGCGAATAGAGTAACACATTAAGCACAATAATTGTAAAAACTTTAACTTAATTTTATCAATTTCACAAAATATTATCAACAAATTTAAATTGAATAATCAACACAAGGAAATAGTAGCGTCATTAAATATCGTTAAGATAATCAAACATTTATCTGTTGTGAAAACAATGGACACAATCAGAAATAATATTCTCTTCTAAAAGTCACACATCCCATGGAAATGTTCATGCACAAACAATCGACATTATATTTTTAAATTCTTTCTGAATCTCTGGGACAGAAAATAAAATTCTCTTCAAAATATCTAAAACATCATACGTACCAGATCGTATTTCACTGAGAGAAAAAAATAAAGATGACGTAACAAAATCATTTTCCTAAATTATATAAAGAATTATATATTAATAAATCAGAAAATTTAAAACTACTAATCATAATGTGAATATTATATCAATATAGACGGACGTTATAAAATAATGAACTTATAGAAGCAAAACATTTTTTTCTAAAATAATTTTCTACTGAATTGTGAATCTTTCATCGAGTATTCATCTATAATTACTCTTTTCAAAATATCATTTCCCCCCAGGGATAATATTTTTTTTAATCATGTTGCCCCAAGCAAGGCATTTTAAAGCCACTGTTCGAGGAATGTTATGAAGGAGTGTTATGAAGAGCGAGAGGTTGCAGGGCGTGCCATGAAGAGAGTAGGATAGGGAAGAGATTACTGATGAGAGTGGGCTGGACGAGAGGGAATGTTATGAGGAGTGAGAGGTTGCAGGGGGTGTCAAGAAGAGAGTAGGAGAGGGAGGAGAGTACTGATGAGAGTGGGGTAAATGTAGAATAGCATGAGAGAGAGGATGTAAGTTAGTGTGACTGGAGATGACTGTTTACTTTGCATTTAAATTCTTGGAGATTGTAACTCTCAGGAAAGTAAGTATGCAGAATAGGCGGAAAGTTCGAGAAAAGAAGCTGATGGAGTAGAATTTGCGTTTACAATTCATTGGTTTCACAGTAAATGGGTGGGGGGGGTAGTTGCTAATTGTGTATCTTGAGAAAATTCGTATATAGGGGGTACCATCGGAGCAGAAGCCATGAAAGTATTTGTAGAAGAGACACAGGGAAGCCACACTGCGTCGGTGAGAAAGCGACTGCATCTTAGCTGCCAAGTCGGGATCGATCACATTACAGATTCTCCGTTGGATTCGGTCGTGTAAGTATTTGTAGAAGAGACACAGGGAAGCCACATTACGTCAGTGAGTAAGTGACTGTATCTGAGATGCTAATTCGGGATCGATCAAATTACAGATTCTTCACTGGATATTGTCAAGGTTCCATTGGTAGATAGCAAGAACACCGACCAGATATGCACGGGCGGATGGTAAAATTATATATGTGCAGTATTGTTTCAGACAGGAAAAATTTCCTGGCCCTACAGAGAGAATCGATCCTTCTTAGCAGCGGATTTAGTTAGGGATTCTATTTAATCCTTCCACTTGAGGTCTGTTGTGAGATTTAACCGAGGAGGCGCACTGTTTTGTTTTCAAGGCGAATATTCTGATCCATGCTAATGGGGTTAGGAGCAATTTTCTGTCATATTTAATAGGATAGCAACATTCACGAGTCATTTCTTACCCCAGTCCGCCACGGATTGCAGGTCATTTTTAAACTTGGCAGCGAGAGAATAAGATAAAAAAGAAAACGGCATTAAGGTGAGAGAGAGAGAGAGAGAAAAAAAAAGCGAGAGAGAGAGAGAGAGAGCGAGCAATAAAAGAACAAGAATAAAAAATAGGCGGTAACGATTGACATTAACTTTAAGTGTGTTTCACAAACGTTTTATGTGCGAGAAGAAATTACTAATAAAAATTTTATGACTATAATCAGAGTTTTTATGTTTAAAATAATTGCGCCAGTATAGCAATTGCCTGGCAACCAGATGCCAATGCAATCGTACCAGATAACAATATCTAGAAATTATTTAACAGATAACAATGTGTTTGTACAAGATGACAAGATGTATGAAATAATTGTAGCAGATTACAATGACTTTGCACGAGTTAACAATATCTAGGAAATAATTCTACCAGATAACAAAATCTAGGAAACAGTTGTACCAGAAAACAATGTCAAGAAAATATAGGTAGCATATAAAAATGTCTATGTATCAAATAACTATGTCTGTGAAATAATTGCACCACATAAAAATGTGTTTGTACCAGATAACAATTTCTAGGAAATAATTACCAGGTTACGATGTTTTGGTACCAGATATCAATATCTCAGAAATATTTGTACAGATAACATTCTCTAGGAATTATTTGTACAAGTATCAAATAAATATACTGGATAAAATTGTCTTGCAAAGCTTATGAAAACAGTAGGCATGAATATATTTATAGAAAATTTAAAAGGAAACTACATTACTTTGAAAAGTCAAGACCAATAACATTTTATATTATTCTTTGTATTTTTTCAAGAATCTCTGAAGTTATCATTGTTCCATGAAATTAATATAACTTTCAAATCTACTCTACAGTAGAATTGACAGTTATATTCATATCATGGACAAATGTTTGAATTATAAATGTTTATGGTTAGATTCTGGCGAGAAACAAATGTCTAGAAACACACGGTGAAGCAACTGCTATTTACAAGACTTGCTATGATTATTTTTTATAATGTAAAGTTATAATACTATTTTGAAAAGAAAACAATATATGAATCTTAAAAATAGACAAATAAAATTAGTAAATGCATATAAATATAAGAAATTATACTTTATGTTATGCAATGAATAATATAAAAATAAATGGTTAAATAAAAAATAATCATCATTTACCCAAAAAATATAACTTTCCGAATTGGAAAATCATTTTTATTTACTACTGCTTTCTTTTTTCTACTTACGAAATTATATCGGAGATGAACAAGACGTTATTTAAGAATGAAGTATGTGCGTTGTGGTACAGGATGTGCGTTGTGGTACAGTTGATATCGGCTCGGAACGAGAAACCAGGGAGCCGAGTTCGAATTCCAGTTGAATACTTTGTATTCACTTACGCACAAATACATTTGTAAAAGGTATTAATCCGTCTCTTCCCTCCAGTTATGGGTTAAATAGCATGGCAGATTGGGTTCTATAGACTTGGTGGGCAACCAGTCTACTGCATAAAGCAATGGCAACATACTGCGGGATAATCTTCTGCCCAGTCAGTCATGTCACTTCCGAAACATGATCGCCCAAGCGTGTATCACATATGGCACTTAACTGACTGACTGATACGTATTTACTAAAGTGGCCGTAAAAGGAAAAGGAATAACAATAAAATATTTCTTGCTGATCACATGTACTAACCTTACAAAAAATATGAATAATCAATAAAACAATAATATTCTATTGATACGTAGCGCTCATATAAATAACTGCAAAACATCATTATTGCAGAATTTCTAAAACTCCTACTTATTTTTGTGGTAACTTCTGGCTTAAATATAATAATGTTAATCAAAATATTCACATATAAATGATGGGCTGTATTTATTTACTGAGATAAAAGAGATCGATATATTTTCATGTATTAAGGATCAACCAAAGAGAGAAAATAAACTAGTAGGTACACAAATCAAAAGGAAAAGAAAATATAAAAATTATAAGGAAATGTTTGTGTGTGTATATGTGTGTGTAATATTCATGTATATAATATGTTTAGTCACCAGATAAATGAGGAAAGAAATGTCTTTCAGCAGAAACGGGGAGCGTTTGGGCGTCACCTCATTCTTTTTTTTTTAAATCGTATCACCCCCAGCAAGGCAGTAACGCCACTGATGTGAATGGGGCTACGTAATAGTGAAAAGATTGGAAAATAGAAAGCCAGAAACTACATCCTAAACAGGAAACAAGGAATGTGCCTTCTTAACCTGTTCAATTGACGTGGGTGGTGTGTGAACCGGGCGATAGATAGATCCATCTACTCCAATTGAAAAAAAAAAAACAAAGTGAGAAGATTGGAAAAGAGAAAGCCGGAAACCACATCCTAAACAGGGAACAAGGAATGAGCCTCTTAACCTGTTCAATAGACGTAGGTGGAGTGTGAACCGGGCGATAGATAGATCTATCCACTCCAAATGAAAAAAAAAAGAAATCAAAGTGAGAAGATTGGAAAAGAGAAAGCCGGAAACCACATCCTAAACAGGGAACAAGGGATGAGCCTCTTAACCTGTTCAATAGATGGAAAGAGAAAAAAGAGTTAGTCCAATATTATAACCAAAATTTTATAGTGTTTAAAAAGGATAATCTATAGCCGTCTTTCCAGAAAAAATGTGTTCAGTTCTCATATATTTTATATCTTTTGATTTTCGTTCAATGTTAATATTGCAAATACTGTTAAACAGTGTAGATAGAAATAATTTTTTTCAGATGAGCATTCAAGAGATATCGTATTTAGAGTTTAATTACTAAAACATGCAACATTTAACACAATAAAACTGACATATTAAAGAATTAGAAAAGGCATCATCATGATAATTTCGGGTATTACATGTACCAGATTATAATTGTTCTATAAAAGGTTTAATATAATGCGTGGAGAAGATAGTATAAATCATACTACCTGTTCATTAATGATTTATTGAAATAAATGCCCAAGGAAACTAATATACGCATATATATATATATATATATATATATATATATATATATATATATATATGAATTTATTTATTGCTACAACCGAAATAGTTACTGAAAGTATATTTTTAATCGGTCGTATTTGAAGACACAGTACTAAAATAAAGATTTTTCTGTGTCATTTTGCATTATGCGTCAAAAGAAGAGAATAGTTGAGTGATGGAAAAATGAGCTGTCTTCAACTCCCATGGCTAGGAATTGGGAGCGAATCAACAAATTGACAACAATTGCGTATGAGTGAAGAATACACAATAACATCGGTAAACAAACCGAAATCTCACCTGCACACATTCATACCAACATATATATAAATATATACTCACATGGTTGAATCATGATGTCTCTTGCCTGATATATATTTCTGTTTAATTTGTTCATGAAAACTTTGATTAGATATTTACTCAAATGACAAGGAACATAAACGCTGAAACATAATTATGTGAAATATTATATATCTGTCCTCCTGTATTTAGCGAAGGCTGGGCAATCTTCTCAAAGACAAAATATACACTCGAATTTGCAAGAATATCGTTCTACAGAAAGATGCTGGGAATACCATACATCGAACATGTAAGCAATGATGAGAGAAAAGAAATAAAATGGAAACATTTGCTTAACATCAGAAAGATATATTTGAGGTTTCTAGGACACGTAATGAGGAAGGACGGCGGGGATAATTTGATATTCACAAGGCTGGTAGATGGAATGTAGGTCAAGGGAAACCAGTGCATTGCATCCTTAATGGGATTGAGCAAATGGATAACAAAACAATGTTATTAAGAGCTATGAGGGACAATAAGTTGTGAAGGGCCATAATCTCACGTCCTGAAGAGATGTGGCACATAAAAGAAGATATGCTTCTGCAGCTTAGCTAACGGAAATATCGATAGGCCTACTCCAATACTCTGTATTTCAGTGATAAATAATAATTCAGTTATAATCAATGAGTAAACATTTGTTGTAATTATCAAAAGGTATCGGTCTACTTGCTATCCAGCCTTCTTTGGGACTCTTTTGATCAGTGTCTTTTATTGACTAGTGGGTATTCTCTTCTCGCTGTTCATATCTATGTATTTGTCGTTTAATATTACTAATTTATTTTTCGCCCTGTTCTTAAGACTGAGTCCCAATTGTACCAACCAGCAACTGTAAGCAACGTTAAGAATGGTCTGTACCAAACTGCGGAAAATTTTAGGAATAATGTATTTTGTATGCGCGGTTGATGTAATGAATAATGAATGTTCAAATCGAAAATCGAAAATCTAATTTGGGTTCATCACACAGAGCGTCCATGAAGTTTGTGTGCAGTTTAAAAACATTGTAACTTTAAATGTATTTGTGATAGGAATAATCTGTAAAGAATATTAGAAGGTTCAATGTACCTAGTATTAATGATAGTTAATGTAAAAAAAATGCGATTTCAGCATTACTGTAAATCAGTTGGCAAATGTTTTCAGTGAAGTACAAAATCGTATTACCTGTTGTATTGCTAATGATGGGGTATATATTGAAAATTGAATAAAATTTACATAAAGCCTTAAAAAATATAGATTTACTTCTTTTTAATCCTTTTTACAAATTATTTCTATCGCAAATACAAATAAAGTTAGAATCTTTTTAAGTGAACAAAAACTTTATGGACACCCTGTTTTACTGATAAGCAAATCCCCTTGAGAAAAGTATAGGTCGAACAATGTTTCTTTAGCAAATAAATCAATATTCTGTAAAAAGAAAAATACTTATGATCTAAAGATATTTTCTGTTTTTAAATAACATGCAAAGGGGTGGTAAGCCGTAGTAAACTAAAAAAGTTCAAATTTTATCCAGCCATTTATTTCATTATATGGGCGACCATTATTTGTAAAAGTAGTGGCATAATAAGTGTGAGTTTGATTCGGGGATAAGTGATTTTATTCAGTATCCTAGTGTTTTCCAGATTTCTGATCATACTAGATGAATCCCAGAAACTCTAACTAAGGTCTGCTCAACATAGTTTCAGTATAAAACACAGGTGAGCTCGCTGGCTGCAGAACAGACACAATTGTGACTGAGCAAGTGTCTGCAATTAGGATAGGCTAGCAACGTCTGTATGCAGGTAACTCGAATATAAATGGCCAGTCAATCTCTCTCTCTCTCTCTCTCTCTCTATATATATATATATATATATATATATATATATACAATAAAAATATAGTTTGATGATACGGTACATTTATGGTTAAGATATCTAAGGTAAGAGCAGAAAAGCGTGTATATATATATATACATATATATATATATATATATATATATATATATATATATATGCATATACATAATTGAAATTTATATATATATATATATATATATATATATATATATATAAATGTATTCTCTTATTTATGTTGTCTTAAGCGTATGCTGCTGTTAGATCAGTAGTGCTTGAAGCCTCTCGCCATTATCGATCATTTTTTGCTTTGATTAGCAGCTAAAAGGCAGACATTTTATGGCGTTTGATAAATAAAAAAATACGTACGATGAAGATGAGTGAAATTGAAATTCAGCACTGCAAGAAACTGCACCCACTGACATTAATCGAAGATTGCTATAAATCTAACGGCATAAATAAAATTAATGTGGCGCTGTTTGGCTGTGTGTCATGCTTCTTATTCTAAGTATCATATCTCCTCAGGCCTTAGTTTATAATGGCCTTGTACTTTACGTTATACCTTGTAACTCATAACACCTTTTCTCATATGATCCCAATCAACAACCTCTCCAACATCCATCTGCTTAAATTCATCAGGCATGTTACGAGTTGCTTTCCCTTGTCTATCTTTTCCTCTATTCTTCTCGTGAGAAAGAGAAAAGTTTTCTAGGCTCTCTCTCCTTATTACATGTCCCAGAAAATTCAGTTGTCTTTGCCCGATTTTAAATAATAATTTCCTTTTTCTGTCCATCCTTTCCGAAACATTGTCGTTGCTTATATATTCCCTCCCAGGTTTCCTCAGCATCTTTCTGCACAAGCAGATTTGTATTTCTCCTAGTCGTTTCATGATTTTTTCCTTCCAATATTGTCCAGTATTCACTGAAAAAATGAAGGACAGACATTAACAAAATCTCTTTAATAAATCACATTTTGATCGGCCAAGATAAATACTCTTGATCACTGTAACACAAGCTTCCACAAAGTATATATATATATATATATATATATATATATATATATATAACTTAAAATATAAATATGCTATAATATCTCTACAAACGTAGCCAAGTAGTCAAGTGAATCACTTGGTAAGACACAGCTAGTGTCGAAATAAATTGGCTACAATTTTAGTAATATAATTACATATTTTTGTTATGAATTCTAAATAAATATTATTCGCTCTATTTTGTATTGAGAACTTTTTAAATAATAGTGGTTTTGGACACGTAATTATATTTTATACTACCCTATTCTTATATATATATATATATATATATATATATATATATATATATAATGAATACATTAGATTCCCTATATATATATATATATATATATATATATATATAATGAATACATTAGATTCCCTAATATATATATATATATATATATATATATATATATATATAATAGAGAATCTAATGTATTCATCAATGATAATGTAAAGACTATATCTATAGCAGCATTCTTTCTTCAGTATACTATCGGAGAAACACCTTCTTTAACATTGCTAAACCTGAACTACAGTGTATAAGATATTATTATTATTGCACTAAGCTCATAGGTGTGAAATATTTTCTGTCATTACCAGTTTGGTTTTATACAAGAACATCAACTGTTTTTAATAAAGCACATCGAATTATAGCTTTCTACATTAAAGAAATATTAATCAGTTGATATATTTCTTTTTCATGCACATGTACCTATAATAATATATGTAAAAATATCATCTGATTATTTTCTGTATGCTAATTTCTTATCTACGCTGATGCTACGAAGTGCATATTTATTGGTGTGTGGAAAGTCGGATACAATGGCGAAGACACTGTTGTACAATGCTGGAAGCGTTACTAGAGAACTAAGAAACATCGAACATTCTGTGGCTTGCCCGCTTCCCACATTTGGTTGTCTACCGCTGCTTTGTGATCTCAGCGTGATATGACATATCAATGAAGCGTGTCATACATTCGTTGCGTAAACAAAACCCGGTCTCCTTTGGTACGTATGCCCTGTGGGATGGGTAGGTCTAATCATCTTGAAACAAAGGAAGCAACAGGATTTCAACTTAGAAAACTCGAGTACAATAAGAACGCCTTATGCAGTAATGGGTTTCTGAGTGTTGATAGAAAGAATGCAAGCAACAAAAGAAAAGTGTGTAATATGTAGATGCGTATGTGTTTGTCAAGGAGTGTGTGGTCAAAATTCCGGAAGTGAAATTGCTTTTATTTGTGCATGGTTGTGCACTTGAAGTATCATATACCTGTCAAGGTTTCTAAGCGTACAAAAGTACGAGAGAGCGTATAAAAGTGTTCAGCAAATAATAGCGATTGTGTATATACGTACGTACTAATTAAATTTAACATATGACACAGACAGAACACGTGAAAAAGTATAACGTTTTCATATGCTCTTTACTTGTATAAATTTTAATATATATGTAATTAATACTCTATCATAATACAAAGCAAATTAACGGATGTAAGTAAGTTAATCGATATTTTTTATGAATAATTTTTAATCATATTCTAAAGTGAACATTTTGCAATGTATAAAATTATGTTGATATTTATTTCATTACATTTATTTAATATAATTTTATTCTTAAGCAATTTAATAATACATAGATTTTCACATAGACACAAAGGGCATGAACATAGGTCGTTTAGATATTTACATATTCTAGCATTTTTAAAAAAATTATATTTTTTGTCGCAGATTTAAGGTATTGTTTCTTTTAATAAACAAATTATTTTGATAGGATGTTCTATTTTGATAATATTATCTCAAAACATAGAAATCTGTGTGTCGCAATGTAAATTAATTTAATTTTATATAAAATAAACAATAACATATATATATATATTGCATTGTCATCTGCAGACAGATCCATTTCGCCGTATCACAGCTCATCAGTACGGTTAGACTCCGATTGCTTTTTTACTCAGGATTGAAACCCGACCGAAATGGCGTCAGTCGGCGACTCTACCCATGGGCTATGGGCGTTCGGTGGTAGCAGGCAGACTTTTTAGCGCATATCATTATACGCGCCCAATAGCTAGAGCGCTCTAATTCTTATATATATATATATATATATATATATATATATATATATATATATATTATCCTTTTTGGTGTTTACTGATCGACTGACTACTTTTGATATCATGCGGCTGCACGAAATTATCACATATTGGGCTCCTTGATGATGGCCTGCAAAAGACAGTAGTTGTGATTGGTCTATGTACATCAGAAAATTGATTGATGTAGTTAATATAAACGCTCTGCGATTACGTTATTAAACTCTCTTTCTCTTGTGTTGTAGTAATCTACTTATGGAGTAATTTTACACATTTATGTACAACATACGATGACTAAATTCTCGGCATTTTTATTTGTTAAATCCATGCAAACACTTTGTGTGTTTTTGATATTGTTGTATGTATATTTAGGAGGGACAGTTGAGTAACGTCAATTCACTCAATTCACTCTGTCATAAATTCTTAAAAGACATGCTGCATTGCTTGATATTCGTACCGGAGTTCCAGTACGAATATGACAGAGTATTTGGGTTGCAATGAAGGAATTTGTAAAAATTTCAATGAGCCTATTATGGATGAAGATGCTGGTTTAATCATTAATGATGGCGACCTAGAGATTCATTTATCTTTCCACTGAGCCAGAGACTCAATTCGGATGCATACATCAATTCCTTGAGGAGATAGTGCTGCTCTAGCTGAAGAGGGTGACTGCAGAGAGACCCTATGTCTGGCAACAAGACTCTGCACAATACCGCACAAGCAGGAGATCCCATCCTGGCTGTCAGAAAATTTCTGCGACACTACATCTGGCCAACTAATTCCCCAGATGGCAATACAGTTGCGTGAGGCGCAGTTAAACAAGAGACGAACAAATATTTTTTCATCAAAGAAGAAGTGAACCAAAGATTACGGCAGCATTCATCAAAATATCAAGGAGTTATTCCAAGAGTTGCAGGATATTCCGAAGTCTTATAGGCTGTGGTTGAAGATAATGTCAATGTTATTACATAATTTTATAGAATAACTCTTGTTATTTTCACTTTTGCATAATTTAGACAATTTATAATCAATCTCTACATATTTACTTGGCGATACACACACGCATGATTAAGGATATCTTGCTACTTTATATAAATTTTGAAGTAAATACTAACATATCAATCAGTAACATTTGCACAAATGTATGCCAATGTGCAACAAATTATTCTGTATTATATATCATGCTGCCTTTTCACAAGAATATATGTTCGATTAATCATGCATTATTCTATACTTAGATGAGAAAATCTTATGTCTGTATTTTCTTATTTGTATTTGCACATATGTAAGACACAGAGATAAACAATTACAAGTTCACGGCCATTGATTATCTCTAAGGAACATCGACATTATTCGGTATCTTTCGCTCTAATCCAATAGAAACATGAACAGTCATACTAAGAAATACGGACGCACACTAACATATATAAAACTAATCACACAAACTTAAATATATAAGTAAATCTAGCGAATTAAATATATAATCGCTTATTTTAAACAACATATTTTAAATATATATACTTTTATATGAAATTATACATTATCAGATACGAAACGGATGAAGTCAATCATATATTTCTTTATTTATGCATATTTTTAATAGATCTTCCATTTTGTTTATGCATATAATTAAATAGGATATTTTTAGTGTATAACAGCGCGAATAATCGAGAAACCATGATAGGAAAAATATGCGTCCTCCGGGAGAATTTCAACCTGTGTCCACCGGGAAAAAGCCACCAATTGATTTGACGTAACTTAGATCAATCGAAAAAAAAGAGGTTACATTCAAACGATGTCCGAAATAATTTTTTAAAAATATTTTCATGATTTTTCGTAATATTCATATCTGCATTTCGTAATATTCATATTTACTTATTTTAATGTAAAAAAAAACTATTTATTCACGAATTTTTACGAAGTCTGTTACGGAATGGATTAACCCCGATATATATTTTTAACATTAATTTTAATGGATAGTCGTATTTGAATAGATGCTCTGTTTTTTAAACATTATATTTTTTTATATCTACGGGATTTAATATGTATTTACTTACAAAAAAGAAAGAAAAAAAAACAGAATATTGACACAGATACGAGCATCCATTAAAAATAATGTTTAAACAAATGCATTAAAAACAAGCCTGAGTTAATCCAGTTCATAACGGATTTCATAAAATTTTTTAAATATAAATGAATTTTTATTAAGACACGAAAACAGAGTACATATGAATATTAAGAAAAATCAAAAATAGGATTTATGCTTTCTAGATAATTTCTCGAAGATAAAATATAATTTGGCTGCACTGAAGGCAATTTTAAAACACGATGGAGCAATCTCAGGCAAATATTGAGATGGCGTGAAAACCCACGTGGCTTGGAAAATTAAAAAAAGGTATATCTTGCAATGGCGGTTAAAACGGCCGACTGTGTGAGGAAGAAAAATTAACTATAGTATTATTTACTGAACTACAAATGATCCTAAATGAAAAATCCGCAATTATTTTCTGACGAAGACACATACGAAAATAATTTTTAGGTTCATACAAACCCGTAGGAATGGATTTCCAGTAATAAAGCAAACCTCCATTTTTTGAAGGTCCGGTCATGAACTTATACATGCGTTAAAAGTTAAGCGATCACTCTATATAAAACGCCTGACGAAAACGAAATGCTCGAAACCATGGTAACGTAATCAGCTGAATTTTTCAAATATTCAGTCCTGAAAATTGCGTTTAGCAAAAAACAATATTTCGTTTATGGATGTTGATTTAGCCCAGGGGTTGAGTCGCTGACTGACGCCATTTCGCTCGGGTTTCAATTCTGGGTAAAAAAGCACTCGGAGTCTAACCGTACTGATGAGCTGTGATACGGCGAAACAGATCTGTCTGCGGATGACAATATATATATATATATATATATATATATATATATATAGCGAGAGAGAGAGAGAGAGAGAGAGAGAGAGAGAGAGAGAGCTATGCAGGAGCAAACAACCGACCACGTCAGGTTGGTTCCTTTGTATTAGCATTTTCGTCTTGGTATTTTTTTTTCTTGCTTACGAGTGCTTGATTTTTGTTCAAATAATTCGTTTGTTTCTTTTTTGCTTCCCCTTTTTTTACCTCCGAGTTTGTTCTAGGTGGGCTATACAAGACGATTTAAATTATAGTTTGATTAATACTAGTTTTACCATTGGTATAGTTGCTGCTATATTTATAATAGTAATAATAATAATAATAATAATAATAATATATATATATATATATATATATATATATATATACGTGAATGTGTGTGTGTGTGTGTGTGTGTGTGAGAGAGAGAGAGAGAGAGTGAGTGAGTGACAGAGAATAAATAAAATTTTAGTAAATGAAATATTATTTATACACAAACACACATATATATATACACATATATTGCGGAGGAAGTAAATGAACACACACACACATGTATATATATATATATATATATATATATATATATATATATATATATATATATATATATATATACTGTAGCAGTATAATACTGTAACAGTATTATATATATTCTGTAACAGTATAACGCTCTGCATTTGTATCGAGCACTCTTTATAAAAGTAAATGCATGAACAAAAATTTAAATAAACCTACGAGTTCAAAAACTTAGTTACAATATATATATATATATATATATATATATATATATATATATATATAGATATATGCCTATAGAGTCATTTACTTACTCTGCAATGTATGCTTATATACAGATATGTTATAAACAATAGGAACATATATTTATGTATGTATGTATGTATGTATGTATGTATGTATGTATGCATTTTACCATATTTTGTTGAATCATCTAGATATTTTACATGATGATCCTACTGAATTCATTATATAAGGCAGCATATTTTTCCCGAAAATTATTTTCAATCTCATCCATGATTACCTTCATGGGATAATTTTAAAACATTAAATTTATGTAATTAGTAATTGAGATTTTTTTGTAACTACACATCAATCAGGTGGTTATAATTACTTTGATAACACATGAAGAGGCTCCGTTCTTATGAACTTGAAAAAATATATTTTAATTCCCTGAGTTTTTTTTTTATATCTGTTTGGGTGACTTTAATTTATATAATAATATTTTTTATATAATTATAATTTTAAAACGTTGTGACTATAGACTTTAATCTAAAGTTAATATTCTCATATTTAACCTTATTTAGTGTTGTTTTATATCCCTTATATAGCATTTGAAGTTATATTCTATTTTGTTTGTTGTTTATACTTTTATTATCTGTATCTTCGATCGAATGTGAAAGTGGTTAGCAAAAGAAAACTTCAGCGAATTTCTTTAATATCAACATTAAATTGTCAATCAGAGAATGTGAATGGATCAAAATAAAAACCAATATGCATTTGTTCAAAGTATAACAAAACATATTTGAACGAAGATATTCTGCTTAAACGCGCGCGCGCGCTCACACACACACACACACACACACACACACACTCTCTCTCTCTCTCTCTCTCTCTCTCTCTCTCTCCCTTTCTCTCCGACACACACACAAAAACACACATGTACATATAATATTTTATATAGCTACATATATATTTACAATTCGTATATAAGGATGTGCAATATATGCGTTTTATATTTTCAGTTAGGAAACTGGATTATTTGTGTCATTCTAATCGAAATTTATAAAGATGCAGTCTGTGAATAATGCTCATATATTTATTTATTATTAGTCAAACTAAATTACGCATGAATTTTTATAAACATTCATAATTTTCTTCGAATTTATATTTGTTTCTCTTTTACACTTCGTTTTGAATTTGGTCGCTATTTTCTTCGATATAGGAAATAATTTTTCTACTTTTAATTTTAGCTTTTAGACATCCTCATTACAATCTAAACAAATGTTTAGAAGAAAAATACAAACGCTACTGAAAAAAAATAATTTTGATTTCTCTTTAAATGATCGAATCAAAATGGCGGCATTTCAGATAAGCGCCATTGTCCATTAAGACAAATCTCGCAACCAATTGATTTATGGCGCGGACATCGATAAGCTGATTATATGAATGATTGCTTGAGGGGAATAAATAGCCAATGATTAGTGTGTCTTAAGACGATTTCTGTTTCAGCCATAACGAATAAAAGGCTAATATTTTTTTTCACTTTTACGAGAGTGAGTTTTCTCTCATTAATTTTATTCACTATTTTATTTTTCATGTTTTTTATCCTAATATTTCTAACGGTCAATACAACTTGTGTTTCTGTAAATGAAAAAATATTTCTGTCAATTGTATTTATGAAATATTTTAGTAATAATTAAATGGCATTTTCCGTGTGAAATTATTGATGGGTAATTCATCGTCGACCCTACATTCGTTTATCTTTTCTGTGTCTCATCGGATTTTTGATTGTTGTTCTCTCTTCCCATCTCTCTCACTTTCTTGTCATATTTTTATTTTTAATCTTTGGGATGTAAAGTTGTTTAACTATTATTAACACACATTTATCTTTAAAATAAATATTATCATTTTAATCTTTATTATACTATGACGATGTTGAAACAACCAGGCCTTAGTTACATTAAGCAATATTCTTGCCATTCAGAATAGAAATTTTTGTTCAATGAATATAGCTACATTTATCAGATTCCGCTTTCCCAGAAAGAAGATATCACATATTTGCTTATTTATTCAACCTAAAGTATTTTTCCCTCGAGCACTAATGTGGATTGCTTTTGCTGAGCGTTATAGCAACAATTATGGATCTTTAGTGTCGAAATTTAAATCATTTGAACAGAAGTTTATGTCTTCAAACAGCGATAAAATGTATTGCCAGTAATTATTTTAGTATTATTTTATATAACAATATATTGCATATATTTTTACGATTAAAAGGTAACGTCATAGTTTCATAGTGATTTTGGTTGTAGGGCTTACTATTTTCCAATAACATGTACCATAACATATGCTGCATCTCGGCTACATCATGGAAAGCAGATAAAGAGCAATAAAAAGATGGCTCCAGGCTCCTTAAAACGTCTAATTTACTATCAGAAGCCTTGTTACCAGATATAGTTTATCATCATACCCAGAAACTCTGTATTAATCACTTAATTGAAGTGGAAAAACTAAGACAATGCAATTATTTTGTTATCCTTCCTTTGTTGCAAAACCGTATCAAATAAAACAGTTCGATACGCTTTTACAAGAAAGGAAGGATAGCAAAATAATTCCGAATCCTATAATTACCAAACTGTTGTTAACATACTTGTTTTGAGGAGTTTAATTGTTTTGAGATCAGTGTATGATTATTAGGACCGTAATCATATATTTGTTTTAACTATTTAGAGGTTTACGTTCATTTCACGTTCATTGTATTTTATCCTGTGTAAGTTAACGATAAATCTGCAATACATACGGCCATATTCAAATGACTAGAATGTTGTAAGTTGAATTATAGATATTTCCATTGTTGTTTATGAAATCAATTGATCAAAAGTAAAGAGCAATTAGATTTTATCCTATTACATTTGCATAATCCTTTGTTATGCAATATTGCATCTTATCAGGCAGACCTTTGTTAAATTTTGCGTAAAATTACTCAAATTTTGAAAGCAAATGATTTTGACCAACATTTAATTCTGTTTTTAATGAGAAAAGAATTGCACTATAAAATCATTTTGCTAGAACAAGTGTAATAATCGGTCGAGGCAAGTTTAGTTGATGAATTGCGCCTTGGGTACAACAGGCCAACTGAGTTCTAAAGCATGCACTTGTGTTATACATTCTAAAGACCTTCTGGAAATAAATAGTACAGCTGCCAAACATAAGAATGTGCACTTGTGATTTGTTGAGATTTTTTCCAAACTAATAACAATCAATCGATTCTTTCACGCAGAAATCATAGGTGCTTGGTTGGACAATTTTGGAGAGTTATTCTTGTGAATCCACTGTATTTCGTTGTAAATATTGTATTTGTATTTTTATTCATTCTCCATCATCTATTATGTATGAAAATATTCTTAATTAGAATGAAAGCTTCTTTCTTAAAATTAATTCTCCAAGTTGGAAAGACCTTAATGAAGTGATAACAGTTAGACGTCCCTTATTTGGAGGGCTTAAAGTAACTAACAGGATGTTTACAGGAATGTATATTTTCTAAAAGATCTTCAACAATAAAGGTAGGTTATTAATATTAAATCAAAAAGGTTATTTTTAAGAAAATACATGTTCACAAAAGGAACATGCAAGTGTTCTATTTACCACATTCTCATTTTCTTAGACTTAGAGCTTCTGATACCGAATGGGCATAGGGCGTTCATTTAATAATCATCTTAGCAGCTCCGACGTAACAGACGTTAGGGTTTTTTATTTGCAGTGATTATGAGATTTATTTTGAGGGGAACCACTTATATTTGATGCATGAATTTTGTCTGTACGTTTCTGCTATTCAGGAACATTTACGTCTTCTGATTCAGTAAGTTGAATCATAGATTCAATTGAATCAGTATCTAGATGAATGTTTGATGTCTTCTTGTTTTCTGACAAAAAATTTGGGGCTATGTCGCTTATTGAGATTGTAGATTCACGTTCTTCTGCGAATCGTATGTTGGCGTATTCTCGATTCTTTTCTAACAAATCTACCTTTAAACAAAATGGTCGTATTCACTGTCACGTACATAATGACGTACCAATACTGTTCCTGGTACAGAGATGCAGATAGTTAAAGAGTGGTCACTGGGAGAACAGACAGGTATAAAAATATATTTCGTGAGGCGTGACATTCGTGGCGGCGAAAAGTAGAGATCCAACAGAGTTTAAGAATTATGATAATATTCGCAGAATATTGAGATTTCTTGGATGCCAGAGTCAGTGTAATATGTCTCCAGATATATGCCATTGTAACGCTCACATAGCCAATTCCTTTGTGAATATTAAGGAATTGTTCTGCTGGTTGCAATTCCTAATTTTGAGAGGTACATTTACAGAACCCCTGAAAGAAATGATAGTCGCATATCAGAATGTATATAGGCATGTATTCGGAACAGAGAGTTTATCTGATTCAGTCATTAAATAATGGTTTCTGTTTGCATTTTTGGGCTTGGAAATGCATATGGAAAACGAGAATACTCATTTATAACTGTAACTAACAATTTCTGGAGGCTGTTAGTAAGGATCCTACGAAATCTATAGTGATTTGTTCCATGAGTTGTGTGAACTAAAAATTAGTGTAGGTAAATATATATATGTTATAGTGAAGTCAAGACAACTTCACAGAGTGTCTTTGTGCGATTCATATTATGATTTAGATATTTACTACAATCCGCTGGTTACCCACATTTTTTCTCATCACGCATATGGATATTTCTACCGACTGCAGGTTGCAGGAACTGACAGAATTTAACTTGTTGAAATATTTTGAGTAGTAAAATGACAATAATTTCTTAGATGAAATGTATACATTTATAGAAGGATAGTTGCTAATATTTTTGCAAAGGCAAAATAGGATGCCGATTTAAAATATTTGAATTGACAGAAAGACACTTAAAGTTGTTGGAAGGACTATAATGTTAGAATGGCTTCTATGCAGTTTTTCTAATATTTGAAATATTAGAATGGTATGTTGCTAATGGCAGAATAGCACAATGCTATCTTCTAATATGGCTGGATTTATAAAAATATCAGATTTTCAGTTTAGTTGATTTCATAGAATAAATAAATAATGAGGTCAATAACAGATTTTACAAATGGTGTCTATAGAGTGTTGTTCGGCATTAGGGCTAATTTCCTGGTTTTGAGTGCTAATGCAGTTTTCAACATATTTTTTTAATCATATCACCCCGAGAAAGGCGATAACGCCACTGATGTGCAGGGTGCTACATAAGAATGAGAAGATTGGAAAAAAGAAAACCGGAAACCACATCCTAAGCAGGGAACAAGGGATAGGTCTCTTCACCTGTTCAATAGATGTGGGTGGAGTGTGAACCGGGGGATAGTTTAATCTATCTACTCCAAATGAAAAAAAAGAAAAAGGAGTGAAAAGATTAGAAAAGAGAAAACTGGAAACGACATCCTAAGCAGGGAACAAGGGATGAGCCTCTTCACCTATTCAATAGACGTGAGTGGAGTGTGAATCGGGCGAGAGTAGGATAGTAGGGCGATATATGGATAAGCAAATAACTTTTAAAGTTCTTTCGGGTTTTGTAGATTTGAAAATAATTTTCGCATTTTACAACACCAGTAGAATTTTAATAATAGAAATGCTTATAAAACCAGCCGTAGAAATAAGAAGTAATTCTTCAAAAGAACTAAATAACTATTTGTGAACACAATAGTGTTAGCAGAAGATATGCCTTAATTTAAGATATTTCGATTCAGCAAGAAGAATTTGAACAAAGTTAATTTCTTTGATTTAGTACAGTGAAATCGAGTCGAAGGTCAGTGCTGGACACATTGGAGTGCTAGAAATCAAGTCGTTTTCACTCCACTAAATAGCCAGCAGCTGCCAACGTATGCGACATCAACTAATGGCATCAATCTAAAAGCTTCCTTGCAGAAAGTCACCCTTGCACATTCACTTACCATTATGTAACTGTTGTATAGGTCATATATTTTCCATTGTCAGTATTCAATTCTAGGTGATTCTCTTCCATATCATCCCTGTCTACGCGTAGACAGCGAAATTATCATACTACTTAACAAACCTGTTCGAAAGAGACGAAAATTGCTTTGTCATCTATAACTGTAATCTTAAGAGGCAAACATACATCTATCAGTTTGCAAATGTATCTTGAAGTTACTATGACGTCTACAAATCAGTATTATTGAACTGTTATGCTGCATATAATCTAGTATATGGTACTGTACATTTTCCTCAGTGATGAAGAGTTTTGCAGGAACAGATAAAAGTGTTTACCAGATAACAATATTATTGAAAGTCCAGAATATGTAAGATGCGTATACTGTTTTCATAAAATTAGGATCTATAAAATAAAGAGAGGCGATTCTGAGAAAATTACAATTTCAAACATGAATCCTTATTGGCGGTGACAATCTTAACAACATATGATTCACAGATAACACGGTGTTAATAAAAGACAGAGAAATGAATCCAAAAGTAATAAAAAAGTAAAAGAAAGCATTAACATAATTTGCAAGACATGATAGCAAAATGAATAATCCAACAAGCAAAATGCAATTTGGAAATAAAAAAATAAAACAGTTAAAAGGATTACAAAAGCTGAGAAGTATTTTAACAGAAGTCGGAAAATCAGCCAGTCAATTAAGTGCCATATGTGATACCTGCTTGGGCGGTCATGTCTGGAAATGAACATTGGTTACTAATCAGAAGATTATCCCGCAGTAGGTTGTCATTACATACTGCGGTAGACTGGTTGCCAGCAAAAGTTATAAAACCAACTTTGTCTTGTGATTTAACCCATTATTGGAAGGAAGATGAGGTTTATTAACTTTCCTAAGGTTATTTGCGAGTAATTCGGAAAGTGCGTCAATGAAATCCGAAAAAAAGTTCGGGATAGCGAAAGATATTTTCACAAACCTACAAAAAATTAACAGGAAAATGTTATTAGAAATTAAACTGTTATGCAATATAAATCATATGACAGTGAATTCTTTATAATGATTAAATTTAAAGCAGTATACATGTAATTCTACAAAAAGATCTTGAGAATGCCACTGACAGAACATGTAAGCATCGACATCTTTTGAGAGCAGATGGAAGCTAAAGAAAGATTTATACTTAACATAAGAAAGGACCTATTGTAACATCTAGAACATATATTGAGGAAACATTTCTTGAAAACAAATTATACTCATAGAACAGAGTGAAGGCAGGAGAAGCAGAAGAAAAGTAGTCATAAATGAATTAACTAACTCGAGTAAATTGATGGTGCAATAGTTTTAAGGAGAGATGACAAAAATATTAAGGCCTACAAAGCAGAGGAAATTGTGGGAGGCTATGATCGAAAACATCTTGAAGGGACACAGCACATATGCGGATCAGACATGGTAGTGAAAATTCTGCTCAGATATACTGAGAATTATAACATCAGATACATGAGTCTAGCAAATAATATTTCAAGACAGAACGAGTAAGAAACGTGTTAATCTCTATGAAAAGAGAATGTTCAAAAAACTTACAATCATAAATATATCATTGAACTATTTGAGACACATAATAAGTCACTCAGAAGATATATTGATTCCAAGGTAAACGATTGCACTGTTTAATGAATGTTCTGAATAGATATAAACGTTGGATAATGTCAATAAACGGTGAAAAAAGAGACAAAATTTAAAATATTTTAGCTACGTAGGACCACACACAATTTGAAGAAATCAACATTATATAATACATTTCTATGAAAGAAATATTCTCTCTTTAAAAACACAGCATGTAACATATTCGCGACCATTTTTGGCGGTTAGCTGTCATTTTTATTCTCATTCAGATCACCTGCTTAAATATGATAATATGTCATGAAATATCTCAAATATGACAAAATTTTCATCTATAGAAATCTCAATGAAAATATCAACACATAAGAGGGAACTATTTAAAATCTATGAAAGTTTAAATAGTATGTATGGCTCACTAATTATATACAAACAATCCTTATTTTAATAAGCATGTTTTTTTTTACTTTAGGTAAATTTTAGGTAAATTTTCTTATTAGCAATACAAAAATAAAAAAATTAAAAGGAAAAATTACTAAATTTTGATTGCATTATTTGTCAATAGAATAAACAATTTCTCAGGAGTTTGTGGGATTCTTCTTTACATAAACCTGCGTTAATATTTCATTATTACGTATGTATTCTCTTCTTCTCGCCTCCCTATTTTTATAAATGTGTACAATATCTTAATTCCTCAATCAATACTGACGAGAGACAAACGATAGCCGCTGATCTTATTCTATAGTGTTCATGTTTTTTTTCATTTTGGTATGACCATCTATAATAATATATACACACTTTCATTCTTTTAATTATGTATGGCTTTATTATATATTTGAAATGCTTAATCTCTCAGAAGAACATCGATTATAAGCATAGCATAATAGTTATGTAATGTCTGACAAAGTTATTTAACAAAGCAGTTTAATTCATATTGTTCTTTAGAAAATGATTTTGCAATCTTCTACTGTATGCGGCTACTCATGAATAGTCACTAGCAAGTAAAATAGTCGCTTGTTCATAATATTTGTATCTCGAATATTTTTTCGAACATGTCAGTTCCCTTGCTTTAAGTGCTGTTTTATTTATATATATATATATATATATATATATATATATATATATATATATATATATATATATATATACATAAAGAATCACAAGATAGCCAAAACCTACCGCGGTTTCACACAACGGCGCGTCAGGGCAAAGGCCAACCAAAGATTATCCAAATAAATAGACACCACCAAGACGAAGACTAACGAACCAAACCACTAACCGAGGGTGGGGGGTAAAGGAAAAAAAAAAAAAACTACGCTAACACACTAAGCAAGAAATTTAATTTTATGGAATTTACATATGTTCAGTATTTCTGTTTTGGCATTAATCAGGTTATGGGCAGGTTCAAACCTAGCTATCGCTAATTTCTCCTCACCACATAAATTACAGAATTTACTGCCCTATTTAATATATATATATATATATATATATATATATATATATATATATATATATATATCAAGTTGAAGAGGGTCCAAGGTTTTACGATTTTGAGTCCCCTGGCATATATTTTTTTATAAGCTGTGTTTAATACAATACATATTATAAATATTGTAGAGATTAATATAATCATATAATTATGAATTAAATATGCACTGCGACACGGAAATTTCTGTTTGGGAAGATCCCACATACTTAAATAGCAAACCGGGTTTTTTGTATGTGAATATAAATCATTTTCACAATCGACATCTAACATTGCCTGATGACGAGATTCTATCTAGAAACAGAGAAATGTCTGTGTTGTAATGCAAATTTAATTCATAATTATAGGATTGTATATATATATATATATATATATATATATATATATTAGAACAGAAAACACACCATATAATTGTTACCTAGTTTTTGACCATTCAAACTAGATTGCCTGAACAGACCTGCGTTATAGAAACCTGGGTTAGATATAAATGGTTGTGTTCTTTAACGTATTGTTAGCTCTAAATAATTTATATAAATCGTTTACAGTCGAACTAAACTTCCCATATTTGTTGTTATTTTACAACATTTTCATGTTTTGTTCCCACCAGATCTTTCCAAGTATTTTTCGATAAGAGTAATCATCAATGAAATTTTGAAATGAATCTGTTATTTAATCTTCGGGGTGGGATTCTTTTATTCTACCTGTCATATTTATAAATGCCATAAACTATTCCTTTCGATTTTTCTGCTAATACTTGAGATCCCGAAACAGAAACAGCGTAACAAAAAATCTTCATCCATAGATTAATTGTTTAATTCTAAATTCCTTGAATGTTGCGTGGCTAGACAAAGAAATGAAGCTGAAAAGCACAATGTTAGATACTATATAGAGAAATAGTCAGATATTATTGCCACTTTATGCAATAATTCCTATTTTAAGCAGATATATTCATAGAAAAGTCAAATCCGATGAAACTTAGAAGGAAATATGATACATATATATATATATATATATATATATATATATATATATATATATATATGACGTATGATATATATATATATATATTAGAAAATAATGATGGTAAATGAAAAATTAAATAGTTGATTGTTACTGCAACAATACATATTGCATGGAAACAGACATTTATCCGAAACGGAATAACTTAGGGTGTAATTCGAAATTACCGTCAGACTAGTTGACTAACATGTAATATATTATTTTTAAGACATGAAGAAACTGAGATGTAATTCTACGGAATAATTTTTAAAAATATATTGGATATTGGATGAATTGAACGAAATTCTTTGGTTGTTTTACAGATAAACATACATTTAAATTATATTTAAAAGTGAAAATAATTTGCATTGTAAGAATAATAATTTTACGAATGCATATATATTTTAGAATAAAAATATTTTCTAGATATGAGTCTTACTATTCAGCTCATACCTAGTGAGAGGATGTGAGCTTTTTATGTTTTTGTTAGAGTTATTTGCTCATAAAGGAATATAAATATAACTGTATTTCGAACGCGTTCATCAGATATTTATTTCGACTCGCTATCTATTAATAACACCACCGGTTTATACATATATTGGTTAGATCCTGTGAGAATTAAGAAAATTTTGAGGATATTATTCGTCGAAAGCTTAAAAATTTGTGTCATGTAATGATTGAAATATGCTTCGAGAATTTTTAAAAATCATTGAGCCCGAGGAAACATGGAGTAAACTATTTTACAAGTTTGAGCAAAGAGATGCCAATAGAAATAAAACAAATATATGAATTCGCCTGCCGCAAAAATTAGGGGAAGATTAAATGAAGTGAACTGATTGGAGAAATATGATCGCCCACGTTCTGAATGATCATGAAAAAGACAGAATTATTTCTGTAGATTGTAAAATCTATTTATACGCATGGCATTGTCTTGAATGACATTTCCCATTAACTTTTCCTATTATCAACAAGGAATAATTTAATATTTTATAGTTCAAATTGAATAATACAGCCAAATTTAACATGTTTCTTTTTAAATTTTACTATACTTAGTTGGGTATAATACATATTCCTATATTATACACATAATTTAATTCTAGGATATAAAATTCTAGAATATTTCTCGATAGATTTAGTTTTGTCTTCATGCCAGTTAATTTTCACCTAACAATATTATATATATATATATATATATATATATATATATATATATATGTGTGTGTGTGTGTGTGTGTGTGTGTGTGTGTGTGTGTGTGTGTGTGTGTGTTAATATTTTATTAATATTATGCTCGTATTAGAAAAAGATACCACGTCTGCGATTTACGCATGACCCTCAGTAATGAATTGAGTTCTCTCTGTGACTGGCGTGTGTATACACCGCATATATTTAACATGATAAAACTTTCCCTGTCTCATTTCATGCGTCCATGGTTTACGAAGTAGAGACTCCAACTGAGACCAAAGCGGTTACTTTAGCTCCCGGCTGAAAGCAAGTGGATGTTTAGAAACAATGACGAGCTGTGATACAGCGAAACAGGTTTATATGTGGACCAGCAAACACTAGTTCGAAAAAGCGCTTGATGCACACCCAACGCAATTAAACTAAAAATGACGAGCTAACAATATTATATCTAACAGAATGCACAAGCATTCACTTGCTACCCATGTTTCGACCAATCAGGTCTATTCAGGCAAGCTATACTTTATAAGCGTTTAAAGATACAACGCAGTAAATTTTTCTTCTGGGGGGGCAGTAGCAGATTCATATAGGCTAAATGGTGGCTGGTTGGAGCAGAAAACGTTGTACGAAAGATGTGCTGAATACACACCTAACACAAATAAACTAAAAGTAGGTTTTGTTTTGACGATTTAAGTCATGTTTATATTTGGGATCAAACAAAGATACTTTTAATGTCAGATTGTTCAATATGAAGTCAACACTTAGAAAATTGAAAGTAATATACAAAATTGGCTAGCCACGATTTGGAATTAAAATTAAAATAGGGAAAAGAACCTGAAATAACGTGGGGTATAGTGAAAACAGCCAAGCCTTAGAACGGTAGCAAAATATGTAGACTGTGTCTGGAAGAAAAGTTAGCTATTATGTTATTCCCAAACAAAATAATTCTGAATGAAAGAACAGAATGCTTTTTAACCATACAATAATATACCTATTGGGGCGCAAATATAATCTCATGGATGAAGACGTTATAATTTTTTTTCTAATTTTGTAAATTGTGCGTTCGAAAAATCCCCTTTATGTGAGCGTTCAAAGAATATACACGTTTGGTGTGCATTCTTGAAAAACAGGAAAAGCAGATATTGCGAATCGCCTGAAAACACCTCTTAGAAATCTAGGTCTCGCATTAACTCGTTTACAAATAAGAGTTTATATATATATATATATATATATATATATATATATATATATATATATATTCTAGACATATGCTATTAAATATAAGAGACAATGAATGTCTATTATGTTTAATCATGAGCCGTTCTAAACGTCGTATTTTTGCATTAATTTCAGTTGAAAATAAAGACAAAAATTCTCCAACATTTGGATAATTATTTATTGGTTTTCTTCTAAGCTTTATATATATATTTATATATATATTAGTCATCCACACACAAAGCTGTTCTACAGCTCATCAGTGTGGCTAGGCACATCCGATATATATATATATATATATATATATATATATATATATATATATATATATATATATATAATTAATTAAGGAAAATGGAAAATAATTTTCGAAAAATGTGAGATTAAACTTACTTAAGAAACGACAACGTATGAATTTATTGTATGGTAGCCAACATTATAATGTTTTGGTTGTTATAACCATCATCAGGGTATATATATATATATATATATATATATATATATATATATATATATATATAACACGATAAAATTTTTCCTGTCTCATTCCATGCGTCCATGGCTCACGGAGTAGAGACTCCAAGTGAAACCAAAGTATATATATATATATATATACTTGTAAATATGCCATCTGAATCTTCGTCATCAGTTTGTATATTGCTATCCTGTCTTCAGATTTTAATCTCAAGGTTCATTGCAAAACATTATTTAATTTTTAGTCTCTCTTCTGTTTTCAGCTAATTCATTCCCATTCCTTTCCTTGTTTTCTAATCATTTGAACTAAGTTTCTGTGTCTTTCTTTTTATTTTGAAATAATAAGCCTTTTTATTTTAGTTTGTGCATATTCTGCAGATATTTTGTAGCCACCAATTTTCTTTAATACCCTTGAATGTACCATATATCCCCAAAACAATAACATTATTTGTAGTCTAGTAGTATAGTAACTTCTCGCTCAGTTAATCCAAGATTTTAATCAACTGTTTAAAACCTAGCCACCTATCTGAGACTTTTGTTCGCTGCTCTTTAGTTATTAAAATATTCATCATTTTCGTTTGCTGTATGTCATTAGTTATTTTCTTCATATTTATATGCTTATACTCATATTATTATACTTGAAACAGTCTGGTGTCTGATATCCTTCTACTTGACAATATATTTATTTATTTCATTGACTTTTTCTTTCTTCGGGGTGACTTCACTTGCTCTAGTCTCCAGTTCATTTTCCTTTTTGATATTTTTTTTTTCGTGTGCCAAACCTAGCAGTCAGTGAATACTGGACAATCGTACTACATATGAAGAGAATCATGGAGTCCAAAGAATTGTAGATGCACTTCACCCAGAATGAGAAAAAAATAACTGACATTTCTTTGATTCATAATGACGAGCGAGGTTTTGAATAATTTGTTATGAATATGATATATCGAAACCACATAACGCAGGGAAAGTACTGGATGAGCATGTTTGAATAGATCACATGACATGAGGAAAATAAACGTAAAGCTTTCCTGAGAGGTACATGTGACTGCAGATTGTGGTGAACTATGATCCTCGACGTCATGATGGATCATAACACAAAGAAATTTAAGCACGCGCTTCAAGCCATAGGTAAATACCAGTTGAGCCTAAGTACCAGATGTTGTATAATTGTGAAACAATATTGATTGATTGATGTGTTTACGGCTCATCAGCCTTTTGTAAAATATCTTAAAACAAAATATACATGTTTAATTCAATAACAACGAGTGATTATTGACTGAATATTTTATTTATTTTAAGAATAGGTTTTAAGAATATGATGCAGTTTTTCAAAGTACAATTTGCATATAAATGAGTTTTCGTGTAGTTTACTTGAGAAAAGAATATGTCAATCTCATGCGTGAATATTTCGTGAAATTATATTCTGTTATAGAAGCCAATCTTTTCATTTTACTGCAAAATCTCACTTGGCACTTTATTTTCTAACAATTCATTAAGGTTATCTGCTTTGATGTATTTGGCTTGTATTTATCAAGAATCGTTATGTATAAAAAATACATGCACAATTATGTTTGATTTCTGATCCAATAAAATCAGCTTTTTGAAAATTTTGACATAACATAGAAAATAAGACTTTGGAAAAATACGATTACGTAGGTCGTGAAATTACATGAAAGAGACTGAGTATTTTCATAATATTTGCAGAGATGCAGTTTTGATTGAAAAATTCGCGCTTCTAAATATATTTTTATGATAGTTTAATCTATATAGAATTTCATAATTTATTTTGTTTTTTTCTAGATGAAAAAAAAATAACGTCTTACTAATTATTCAAACCGTGTATTGGTTAATATTTGACAATTCACAGAAAAAAAATTGTCTTAACTTAAAAAATGTTTGTTGCTTTAAATTTGGCATATTTTAGAACGTTTTTAAAGACAAGAAATTCTGTTTCGACGTTTTCTACTGCATTTGTTCATATACGGTTTCACATCTGAGTTAAATGGCTTCCTTTTAAGTTACTCTAAAAGAAACCTTTATAAACATAACCAGTATCACACAAATGATGGTCTTCTTGTTTTTGGAAACTTTCATTCGAAACTTCATTCATTTGTCATTCTTCAGGTTACAATATGTTATGCCTCAATATCTGTCTATCTATCTGTTTTGTATGTGTTGTGTGTGTGAGTCTGATAAAAATATAGATTTAAATTATGAAATATTTGTGGGTCGAAAGGCATAGGATCAGGTATAGAGCTTATGAAAATTTAAAAGAGGAAACTGATTTCGGCATCATGAGACAACCGACTGTTTCAAACTTGGAAGTATTTTCAATGACCTAAAGGTTTTTTTGCATATATGAAAATGACTGCTAACTCCTCCATATTAAACTCATTTTTACACACACACACACACACACACACACACATATATATATATATATATATATATATATATATACACGAGGGTCATTCATTAAACGCGATGAATTTTTTGGTATAAGGACTCCTAATACCGATAGAAGCCTACTTTTTTAAATTTTTCAACGTATCTCCCAGCAGTGTCGCACTATTTTCCTATCTGTGCACAAGCTTCTGTCTTTGCTCAGGGTAAATATCTTTGAGCTGATGTCTCAGCCAATCGCTTACAGCACTTTTGATTTCATCGTCATTTTCAAGCTTCCTGCCTCTCGGGAACTCTTTCAAGAGACCGAAGAGGTAAAATTCTAAAGGAGCAAGGTGTGGGTTGTGAGGGGGATGAGGGAGCAGTTCACACCTTAGCTCGTTGATGGTCTGCACAATTTGGGCTGCTGCTTGAGGACTCGTGTTGTCTTGATGAAAGACGACTCCATGTGACTGATGAACCCTCGTTTGTTCTTTATGTCTTTCTTGACCTGTCTCAGGAGTTCACAGTAGTTGGCACTGTTCATTGGATGAAGTCATTTACTGATTCGATCAACTCAGCAGAACTCACTTCTGTAGGAATCCCATGCCTGTCTTCATCCTCAACACTGCTTATCATTCTTTAAACAATTTAGCCCACTTGTAGACATTTTTTGGCTAAAACACGTGACACCATACGCAAGTTGACATTCTCCTATGAATTTCAACTGATTTGCATCCTTCATCAACCAAAAATTGCACAAATGACCTCTGTTCAATCCTGGAGCATGTTTCTTGATCGGCCATCTTTGTTCATTTCCAAAACTCAAAACTTTTTTTCAATCTGCAAAAAAAACAAAAAAAAAAACTAAATCTCTTCGAAAAAGAAGTAAAGGAATTTAAAAAAAGTAAGCTTTTATCTCTATTAGAAGTCATTATACCGAAGAATTCACCTTATTTATTGAATAAACCTCGTATATATTTACCTCGTTTATTTGGACAAGTCGAAATGTTGCTTTGATTAACTTCATTTCTCCCCAAGCAAGGCAGTCCCACCATTGATATGCAGGGGGCTATATAAGTGAGTTAATGTTTTAGACAGGGAGATACCGAAGACAAAAACAAACCAGCTACAGGGGGTGAAAGAGAAAGGGCAAGAGAAAGATGTGAACACAGGAATGAAGATATTTACGAAGGGAGAGAGAAAGGTAAAGAAAAAGATACACGGGGTAATGTGGAAAGGACAGGTGTTAAGTGGATAAGACATAGAAATTCATTTTGCAACTAAATTCTTGTAGGTTGTAGTCGTCAGCAATGCAAGTATATAGAAAGGAGTTCCACAGGCGTGAAGCGTGAGAAAAGAAGCTGATTGGGTAGAATTGTCGGCTGCATTTGATTGATCTAACAGTAAAAGTGTGGGACTTATTACACAACAGATAAATTGTTATACCACCAACCAAATAACATACGTAATTATGTTTTGCTCTGTTCACTGCTAAACTAACTTTCATTTCTCCAAATAAAATTATTTTGGAATAAAAACACAAAGAAATTTAACTTCAGGTGAATTGTTTCAATATTTAGAAATAGTAACCGATAATAAAAATTGATTTAAAAAGAAAACAAAAAGCAATTTTACTTATGTTTATTTCTAAGTATTGAAATAAAGATAGATGAAGAAAATTATTTTAATGCACTCAACCTATAAAAGAGGAAATTATTGAACATTGAATTAATCCCCTCACTATTTGGTGGAAAAAATATTACATTAATATTGATTTAGCAATCATTGTGTCCATTTGTAAGTGTTGTCTTCATAATTATCAGTATTTTCATCACAATTATGTTCCATAAAGTTAATTTCATATTGTTTTAATAAATATAATTTTATGTTTGGTTACTTTAATTCCTTCTAGGTATATATTCTTTCAAAAGTATTTAAATCCAGAAATTCGATTAACCATTCCAAGTTGTCAAGTGTTGCTTTATTCATTTATTTTTGACATTAGATATTTAACACGTTCAAAATCAAAACCCAGTCCCAAAATTCGAAAACAACTAGGAACTATATGCTTTAATCAGTATCTTGTGTTTATTGCTACAAACTATTATGGAACAATATAGAATATTTAAAAAAGCTATCGGAATTTTTGAACCAATATTCTGGATAACATATTTCTATTAAATTACGAATATATGAAATTTTTCCAAATATTAGTAAACAACGTCATTTTTATCCAATTGTGGTGTCAGCCACTGGTAATAATTACTTAAGTATAATCCAAAAATATAACAGATAGTTTGACAGATGTTATAAGATAGGATATCTAGTGATTTTAAGAGTTGACATATTTCCCATCAAGTATCCCCTATCAGACCGGTGCCACAGATGTAATATCTCGCTTCTGTATAATTATTTCTTCGGCAAAGATTCCTGGCTAAAATGTTCCATAAGATACGCTCCATTCTTTACTTCCACTATCATGGCTAAAACTCACTATGCTGATTTCAATTCACCTATCCCGTCGAACGACTTTTGCTCACTTAGTGTTCCGATTGTTATGAGGAATTTCTACTCAGCTATTTTTTTAGTGAATAGTTGCTTTGTAAAACAGACTAATGTGTGGATGCTTCTCCGTACACTGCAGTACAACAGAGTGTATTTTATCCTAAACTTCATATCTACATAATTTTCAGCTCCTACTTCTTACTCTATAGTATTTGTCTATACTTCTGAAATGAGGTAGTATTTATATTTTTCATATTGTTCAGACTGTTGTCCTCATCTTTTTTGCCCTATTCAAAACATGAAAACAATATGACTAAATACTGTTTTAACATTGTAAATAGTGTAAATAGTTAAAATACTTCATCTCAGAAATATCAGTCAGTTACGTAACCTACGTGATAAACGCTTGGGCGATCATGTCGTATTCGATTCATGACGTATTAGGCAGATTTAGTAGTTTTGACATTTTTTCTGCTATTGACTTTTTGTCACACAAGGCTATACAAACCGATCTCTCCAGCTGTTCAACCCATATCTGGAGGGAGAAATTTGGATTTATATTTTTCCAAAGAATATTTACGCGTAAGTGAATGCAACAAATTAAGCCGGAATTCAAACTCGGCTTTTTAATTTCTCATAAGTATCCGATATCAACTGCAGCACACAGACACGCGTACCGTGTAATAAATGACAATTTATATAATGTTTCGGTTTTTGTACGCTCCCTCCTTCTTCAGGTACTTGGAATTTTGAACCGAACCTTTTATTTCGATCCCTGAGGTATGTAATTCTGGTTCCATGGCACATATCACTTCTGGATATCATATCTTCCATTTATTCAACTCTCTAAATTATTTTTTCACCACTAACATAGCCAGGTAGTGAACTCATAGCTATTTGGCTGAAGTCACTGGATCTAACCAACGCTGCAATCCACTGAGTGGTGTGTCCTTGTGAAGTAGATAAATGCGTTGGTTTGTTCCTACTCTTTCATGTATATCACAAATCTTATGCAGGAACCCTTAATTTGAGCGTCTCTTGTATATTATAATGGATGAACACTGGTATAACTAAAGTCTTGCTGATAAGTAAAGGTACGAATCGAAAACAGGCATCGTTTAAAATAAAAACATCTTTTCACATTTAAGAAATGAATTATCATTCTGAAAATGAAAATAAATTTTTCTAATGATCAAGTACATTAGTATACATATATATATGGAGTATTATACATTGAATATTTTATTTCAAAATATCTATTTATTCCCTGTTACGTGATGACAAACTTTATCCTTGTTCGTATTTTATATTTTCGCTTTTGCCTTTGCTTTAATGGAATCCAGTCAATGCAAAAACTGTCAATTCTTATATTCACTCTCGAACCTATCAATTGATTCTCCAAATATATTATCTTAATAGCTCTGCTGTTGCGATTTTTTAAATTATTATAATTATACATCATTAAACAAATTTGGTTCCATATCGCTGACAAGCTTATTAAGAAGGAAAGTAAAGAGGAAAAAGAAGTGCATATGTGGGAACGAGATGAAATTATATCGCATCACATTTAAACAAAATATGCAACAATTAAAAAGAAATGTTTGCAATGAATTTGGCGAAAATGGAAAGGAAAATGAATACACAGAAAATAAATACCTGTAAAATTCTTAAAATCTGATATTTTAAAACGAATTAATTATTTGCGTTTTATATGTTATTATCTTAATCGTGTCAAAATTTGGATGTAAGTATATATACATATAATCATCCACAGTAAGATCTGTTTTGCTGTATCACAGCTCATCATTACGGTTTGACAACCGATTGCTTTTTTCCCAGGATTGAAACCCGACCGTTAAGGCGTCAGTCGGCGATTCTACCTCTGAGCTACGGGCTCTCGGTAGAAGGAGGCAAACTTTTCTAGCGTGTATATTATCATTATACACGCCCAATAGCTGAGAGTGTTCTTATACATTGCTGAATGACGATGCGTAAATCCCAGAGTTGCTACTGTTTTTCAAAGTGTACCATTATTCCAGAGTGCTAAATCAGGTTGTGAGATGTGAGTGTGTGTGTGTGTGTGTGTGTGTGTGTGTGTGTGTGTGTGTGTGTGTGTGTGTGTGTGTGAAAATATAGAAAATATTCAGCATATTAATGTTATGTTTATGTTCATGTGATCACCCATAATCATGAAGGAGATGGGGCATATTTTTTAATATCTTTTTCGGCATATAGTCGGACCGAATTTATTTTATTTCTGTTCATAATTTTTATCACAATCGATATTACATAACCCACATTGTGTTAATTGAAGATCTACCAAGAAATATTAAATGTATAAGCCTCTACATAAATTTACATTGAATGGCCTATGAATTAAAACACTTTCTATATAGTTTACTTTCTAAATAAATTGATTTCCTTTTTAATTAAATGTGACTTAGTTTGTTATATTAATTAAAATGCAACACAATTTTATTAAAACGAAATTGTATGTAACGTGCTTTAATTGATAAATCATCAACTGTAAATTTCTGAAACATTTCATCTTTCTTTGCCTATATTATATCATTACAACTTGAGACATTTCAAAGTAAAATTTATAATTAAAAAGAAATACTAAAAGAAATCGTGTTATAAACTATATAACCAAAGATCTACTTAAAGCCTTGACAAAAATTAAAATTTCAGTTTTTCTTCTCCTTCATGACACATGTTTAATATGATAAAAATAAATATTTAGTCAGATTAAACGCGAAATGAGTGTGTTAGTGTTTTGTGTATGTCTGTGTTTGTGTCTGTCTATAAAAATGATGAATGTACACTACCGGCTATGACAATTAGGCAACCCAGTGTTTAAAAAAATGATGTATTTTAGACTATTTTTGGTGTTTATTCCCGAGTGAATATTTGTAAATGAAAATAGAATGTTTCTTTTGTTAAAACTGCACAATAACATGTGCAACAAATAAATTCATGAACATTAAATAATTACCTATATTGTAGTTTCATCAATGAAAAAATGAAGAAAATTTAGGGTGATTCGGACGAATTCATCTTGGCTTGTAACATTTTGGAAAGTAATAATAACAAAAGAACCTTTTTCTGTTCAGTTAGAATTATACACTTGGTAATAAATACTAAAATAGTATGAAATACATAATTCTCTTTAAAAATCCGGTGTTGGCTAATAGTTATGGCCGGTAGTGTAGTTTACTATAGAATAGAATTTTCGGTATTTAAAGTAATGATAATATAAATTAGTGGAATATATATAAGTAACATTTTTCTCATATTTTTCTCTGCAATAGAACACAAAATCAGTTCCTAAAAGTTCAGAACAATGATCCTTGTACTCGTCGTGAAAGACGAAGAAGACATCGATATGTCTGAGTTGGAATTTTACATGCTCTATGTTTGCTGTGTTTATATTGTAATTGCGTTGTGCAGGTTTAAATTACTAATCAGGAATCCTGATTGAATCCTATACTTCTTTGTACCGCAAACCTACAGTGAATAAGCGACTATTTCTCGCCACACCATGCTGCTCTTTAGAGCCCTTTGCATCATTTCATTTTACAGTCATTTTGTCATACATTTACACAATCTCAAGTAAAAAACTCACATGCAATTATGCCTCTCCAGTCCGTTGTAGAACTTATCAACATGTATAATTTCACTATCCTTCGTCCTTCCTTTTTATGTCATCTATTTACGAAATCTCAAGTATAAAACTCACATTTAAACTATTTCGACTTTAATATGTCATCGGAGTGTCAGGTTTTCTAAATCATTTTAATTCCTTATTATTTTAATCGTCACCTCATGTTTACATACATAAGGGCTCTTTTATTTTCCATTTTGCCAAAAAATTAATTACTGCGTAAATACACTGTCCAGTGTATTTTCTCCATCCCTCTGTAGTACATCAATGTTGCTTCTGATCTATTCCTCATCTGTTTAGACGTTATGCAAAAATAGCATAGCGTTCCCACATTCATTTTTATTTTCCTTTTTGGAAGGCATCAGTTTTTACTCCAATTTTCCTTTGGATATCACTGTCCTATTTTACGTCATCTGTTCAAATAATTCTCAGATATGTACACATTTGCAAAACCAATTTCAACGTTGAGAGGTTTAAAAGAAATAAAATAAGTTTGAAATATTAACGAGTTAAAAATGAAGAAATACTTTAACTCAGATGTATGTAAATGTTATGAATATAACGATTCAGATTTATTTATACGAATAATATTTTATATTATCATCTGTTTTACTAATATTAATGTATACCATTTTTTCCTGATATAAATTGTCATCTATTACATAGTACACGTGTTTGTGTGCTGTAATTGTTACCGTCGCCGAATGTGTAATCAAAAAACCGAGTTCGAATTCTAGTTTAATTCTTAGCATACGCTTGCGCGTAAATATTTTGGGAAAGGTATAAATCTAAATTTATTTCTCCAGTTATAGCTTAAACAGCAGTAACATTTGTTTTCTACAGCCTTGATTGGCAACCAGTCTATCGCAGAAAAAAATGACAAATCTAGTGAGGAAAATATTTGGCCCAATACATCATAACTCGAATGCGAAATGATCGCTCAAGCATTTAGCACATATGACTGACTGGTATTTGTGTGATGAGATCAGTCAGTTAAGTGCCATACGGGATACACGCTTGGGCGATCATATCTCGAAAGAGACATGACTGACTGGGCAGAAGATTATCCTGCAGTAGTTTGACATTGCTTTCTGCGGTAGACTGGATGCCAACCAAGGCTATAGAACCCAGTCTGTCCTGCTATTTAACCCATAACTGGAAGGAAGAGACGGATTAATGCCTTTCCCAAGGGTATTTGCGCGTAAATGGATTCAACTGGAATTTGAACACGGCTCCCCGGTTTCTCGTTCCGAGACGATATCCACTGTTCCACAACGCACATCCGTGAGATGAGATAGTTTAACTATTTACACTATTTACAATGTTCAGTCAGTATTACTTATATTTATTGTCATATTTACGAGGTTTCGGCATTTGTACACTACGGCCTTCTTCAACAGATTAAAATTATTTACAAGAGCACATGTCGCAGTAGATCAAAGCGTTGGCTGAAGTAATCCATTGACGTAAACCAAAAAGATATATGTTCTGTACCTGACCACAGCAGAGGTGAAAAAATTCAAGTTACTAAAATAAAATAACCGAAAATAAGGTATCCGGAAGAGTCATGGCACGTGAAACTTGAACAATCTACCCCAATGAACGAAATAAACGTTAAGGTTTGAACTTCTAAATAGCTAATCATCATCATTCTAATCATCTGAAGAAGGCCAGAGTATACAGCGTCGTGAATATGTCAGCAAAGGTGAGGAAAACACTCTACACATTGTAAATAGTTTAAACTAATAAGTTTATAATAATAATTTTTGTAAGAGTAAGTCGAATTGAAATAAAGAAATAATTAAAGAATTATATTTTTAAGTTGTATCTAATGGGCTCTGTAGTAAGACGTTAATTTGCAAAGTCAATTTGCAGTGGTCTAATGTTAATAACAAAACATTCTTAAATACGTTAAAAGTTGGTACCGAAGCAAAATCAACAGCTTCAAAGAGAATGGTTGCATCAGAACTCTGAATGATATATCAATGATACCTCTAGCACTAAAGCTAAAACTTTAAATTAAATTACTTCATCCGGATTAAGTATAGAGCAGACACATGTCATGCCATTCTCCTCTGGTAGTAAATATTCTATTTCAAGATGTGTCTGATGTTATATATTGTTTATATTTCTGAAAATATTATTTAATTCCGCACATATAAATTATGAGTATATTCTTAGAAATCATAGATATGTATGTCAATATTAATAAATACCAGATGAAAATAGTTAAAAGAGAGAAAATTGTTATATGTTTAATTTTTTCCAGTTTTCATTTTCAATGTTTCATTCTGCATCAAGAGGTCATATAGTTAACTGATAAATAACGCAGAAAATATTTTAAATAAGCCACAATATGTCTTTATAATGTATTTGCTTTTTAGGAGAACTAGGCATGCTTGTTACTTGTTGGGATATTGTCTTTGTTATACAAGAATTAGATCAGTTCGGAAAAGTATACTTATATATTCCGAAACAAAGCTTTCATCTTGTGTTGTACTGCTTTCCGTTCTTTCCGTTATTAAAACACGATATTTTGGATTTGCTTCTTATTTTAACATTCAGGGTTGTTTTGACCTAGAAGCCTGAGATCAAATTGTAGATAAACAAGAAAAAATATCTCATAAACTTCAGTTATGTGTACGTTTGGCTTATAATTGAAACGTCTTACGATGAACGCACCATGTAAGTAATTAAGTAAAATGAGACTTTCCACTCAGACTCTATTTTTCCTGTTAACCATTCTGACTTGCTCGTATGTAATAATATTTTGGATATCGAGGACGAAGCAAAAACAAAAATATATTCCATGCCATAGCCATTTGTGGGAAAGTAATAAGATAGTTATTAAGATTCGCCAAAGACAGTGAGACATTGGGTGAAAATTATGTTCCGCCTATCCTCCACGTGAGAATTGCCTGCTTGCCTCAAAAATCAAAATTTGTGTCCTGGAGGTTAACTTTGTTCAATAATGGACAACTGCAGCGATTGGACAATATATAGAAATTCCTTGCTTAATTAGATCAATGGCGCGCAGTATAGAGTTGAATAACGAACAATGGCTTAAGCTACGGGCTTACTGATATTCTTTGTACGAAAAGGTGACATAGTAGAGAAATATCTGCAAAATACCACGTCTACACTCGTTAAAATAGTTTTTGTCGCCATAGTTTTTTTAGACTATACTAAGATAATAAATAAAAAAAACATAATTTTAATCATAATAGTTATATTAGCCGTTTTTGTAAGGAAAATTATATGGCATTCATGAACAGAATAAATGCATTTACTTTCGGTTAAAATTCATAATTAAATATTTATATACCAGAAAAATAATATTTTCAAGTCCACTAATGGTTAACGCTCATTTCAGCATTGATAGGTGCTTTCTTCCTAATTTTTGATGTACTACGGAACGTCAACATATAGATTATGGTATCAGTTTATTTTCGTGTTACATGATATCATATTTTATATTTGCTGTTATTTAGAAGAAATAATTGTGATTATTTAATACCCAGTTCATGAAGAACAGAGAAGGATTGTCCTCACTAAGACTTAAATGCATTTTATCATTAAAACCATTTTTAAACATAGTTTTGAGAAAATTTTTGTATACAGCTGTAATTTGAGATACCCATTCGTATCCTAAATAGGGCCATGTATAACATCTACATGAATGTCTTGATCTGGGGAATTTATTTATGAACATGCTTTTTTGATAATAGATCGAAAATTAATAAGAGTTCATCAGTACTCTTTTTACAGTATTGCCTAATGAGGCAGTCCCCATCATATACGGAAAATAAAATCATTTTCCTCATCTGTTCTGGGATTTCCAGATTTTGAATACATTCGACATGTATTAGTGCATCGATAGAACTTTTAAATCAAAATTAGAATGAACATACAGCTTTCAAATTAAGTAATAATAATATTGGTAATGGTATTATTTGTCATTTTCTTGTAAGAAAATTTTTGAAATTTAAAAAATAACAATCCAATGTGTTTATGAAAAGTCTAATTATTCAGTGGATATCGGCTCGGAAGGAGAAATCGGTGAGCTGATTTCGAATCCAGTTGATTTCGTTGCATTCATTTACACAAAATTACCCTTGAGAAAAGTATTAATCAGTCGCTGCTTCCTCCAGCTATGTGTTAAGTAGCAGAATATATTTTGTTTTACAGCCTTGGTTTGGAAGCAGTCTACCATAGAATTTATTGGCAATCTACTGCGGAATAACATCAGCCCGGACAGTCATGTCTCTTTCGAGACTTGATCACCAAAAGTGCATCACGTATGACACCTGACTGACTCATTGGAAAGTAATATTATTGTTATTAAGTTTTGCTAAACAGAGTGAAAACTTTTTTGTACATTGTGCTTTTTATCCTATTGAGAATGTCTTGCTTGCTTTTAAATATCAGATTTCTTATCCATAACATTCCTTTCCTCGATGAATATAAAGAAAATATATAGCATAATAAGATCACGAGGGCTACGTATCGGATTTATAAAAACCAAAGTTCTACATTAACATGAAACAGAAAAACAGTAAAAAAAATGATATATAGATAAGGTGTTGTTGGCTATCAATAATTCCTTTAGACAAATTTTCATGAAAAATACTGACAAAACCTGTATGTCCAACTTTTTACGACATTGTTTTACTCTTTTTTTCTTTTTTTTTTTACTTTCGACTAATTTGTTTTATGGCAAACTTTACATTCCAATGTTTATTTAGTGCAATTATTTTCTCGTGTATATATGAGTATCTATAACTATTATATACCCGTGAAATATTTTTAACGATGGTTAATTCACGTTCAAAATAAGTGTGCATGTGTCTACGATAAAACAATTTAACAGAGTTTTCGTTTTAGTCTATATCAAGTTAGTTTGTTATTTAAAAATTAAAATATTTAAATCAGTTTTATTTCTACAATAACAACAATGCAAATGGCCTCAAAGATATAAAGAATGTCACTAAACATGATTAATGATATTTTTTACAATATAGTATATATTGATTAAAACCTTATCTTAAATTATTTCTTCTACTGATAAATTATTTTAAAAGCGATCAAACAACGTGAAACATGTACTTATCAACAATAAATTCCCAAATGATAATAATGAAATAAGTTTCGCTTTAAAAAATTAAAAACATGAGCAACCACATTGATATGACAAATATACAATTAAAAATGCCGTTAAATTATTTTAACATATGCAGATGCATCATATTTATTTATAAAAAATACAATTAACCAGTATACAATAGTAATTAATCATAAGATCTAAACAATATATGAATTTTAAAAATATGAATTCAATTAATATTATGTGAAACTTCATTCTGACGTTAACAACAGTTGAATGTTAGAAAAACTGAATAAAAAAGTGAAAGCGAGTCACCTGGTCGGAACTGTTTATTAAAACTTGTTTCTACTACTACTACTATTACTACTACTACTACTACTACTAATAATAATAATAATAATAATAATAAGAAGAAGAAGAAGAAGAAGAACAAGAACAAGAACAAGAACAAGAACAAGAACAAGAACAAGGAGAAAAAGAAGAATATTCTCTCAAAGCAGAAGACCTAAAAAACGAAATAAAAAAAATTTGAAAATTAAAAACAAATAAGAATAGTACAAGTGATAGAATTTGCGTTTGGGATGATAAAAAAAAACAAAAAAAAAAACAAGAACACAACGCATTGAAAAAAATCCCAGGAAATCCCAGCTTAAGAGAAATACAAAAAAATTATCTTGATAAGTACAGCCCACACACTAAGAAAAATTTTGTCCATGGAATGCTAGTGATGTTTTGGGAGTTAGAAAAAAAAATCATAAAATGTTGCCATGAAATACAACACGACTTGCCTTAGATCTTCCTGCAGACTTTAAATCTAAAGAATAATAATAATAATAATAATAATAATAATATAAACCCCTCTCTCTCTCTCTCTCTATATATATATATATATATATATATATATATATACAGAAGGAGAGATAAAGAGAAACAGAGAGAGAGAGAGAGCGATATATATTATTATGCAATGTGTGTAATACTAGAAAACAATAATATATACAAATCAAATTGAAATTCGAATTTCCTTCATCGAAGCTCATTTGAAGAGAGCTATTTGATACAGGTTATTTAGCAAGCTTAATTCAATAAAGACAGACAGACACAAGTCATATAAGTACATCTATTATCGTAACTACTTGTATAAGAGTTAATCATTCTAAAATATCCACCAATATGCAAATAAACGTTATAATGCTGGAAATAATTCGCACAAAATGTTTATTAAATGAGACATATGCACTGACAGAAAAGAATGCTTCCCTGGCTACAAAATGATATATTCCTTTCGTAGTATTTCTTCAGATACTTGACTTGTTTCCCACTATTAAAATATTCGATAATTTACATCTGCCATAAATACTGCTGTTAGTATGTGATGAAGTCTTGAAAAGCGAAATGCATTAGCAAATATATTTTCAATTGAATAGGTTTCATGTAACGTTTCCATCTGTCAAAATTTAAAACATTGTCAAGATTCCAATATACTAATTTGAAAACATATATATAGGATCAAAGTTGTTGTACTGTGGATATCGGCTCAGAACGTGTAATCGGAGAGCTGAGTTCGAATTCTGGTTGAATTCGATGCATTCACTTTTTGCTTGGAAAAATTGTTAATCATCGTTTCCTTTCAGCTATGCTTTAAATATCAGGACAGTTTGAGTTCTGTAATCTTGGCTGTCAACAAGTCTACTGCAGAAAGTAATGGAAACCTACTACAGGACAATCATCTGCCCAGTTAGTCATGTTTCTTTCAAGACATGAAATCGAAGCGTGTATGCGAATTAACCGAGTTTGAGTGCAATGAATTTGTTAATTTTACTGAGCATTTTCATGCAGTCTTCAAAGTTTCGTAATAACAACTTCACGATATATTCACTCAGCGCCACTGTGCTATGTTTATTTGATTCTTTGATTAAACAGGTTTTAATGCAAGTCTTGAACTGATACGTCGAAATATTATCTGTAGTTACGGATAAATAAATAAATAAATAAATATCGGCTCCGTAAACTCAATTAATTTACGTTGATCTCCCTGTTGAATCAGTTTTAAAATTTAAACGATATTACGAGGATCCTCCCTGATTATTTATCAGACTTATCCTGTTATATTACCGCCGTAAATATATATATATATATATATATATATATATATATATATATATATATATATACAGTGAGAGAGAGAGAGAGAAACAGGATAATAAACATAGAGAAAGAGAGAGAATGATATACAGTGAGAGTCAAGCAAGAAGGGATAAAAAACGCATAGAGTAGCAGAAAGGCACTGAATGAGAAATAGTTACACATAGACAGTTTGAGATAGATATGATGAGAAATGATTTGAGTTAACACAAATCACAAACATCGTAAAGAGAGTTACAGAAAGATAGAGAAAGAGCGAGATCTCGCCACACAGATACTTATACAATCATAAAAAAATGACTCTTCTTACGTTCATATCCATAGGAATATAATATATTAATGTAGATTTTATTTCATGCTTATACACCTTGCTTTTTGTAACCGATAAAATATAATATGCAAAATATTCTGTGTATTCTATGTAAACCTCAAGAAGAATTTACGGCATTTTAAGACAATTGTTCAATTTAATCAAATCGTTTCTATTAAGCCGTGAATAAAGTCGATTTGAACGCTTATGTATTCAGATCCTACAACGTGATTCCATCAATGGTTATCCTAGTGTAATCAGTTCACTGGTATATATCTATACCGATGAGAACACAATCAACTTCCGTCTCAATAAGAATTCTGCCAAGGCTGATAAAGAATACCTCGCTGCCGCTCTCGGAAAATACCTCGAATCTGTAAAAGTCTGAGGCAATAAATGTCTCGTAAGCGTTAATTCTTCCAAAATGGAGATGCACTCCATTAACCTCCGTAGAGAAACTTTCCAACCTTCTATCAGTAGGAATGACGCTAGTCTTGTAGAAAGCAACACACTGCTCCTCCTTGCATCACTGTCTCAAATCTCAAGCGAAACGACTACTTAGAGTCAATAGTTGCAACTACCGTAAGAAGTTTATGTTACTGTGTCGGGCTAGACAGTTCTTCTCATCAGAATTCATCTTGGTATTCATCTGCAACATAATAGATCACAATTTGGCGGCTGGTCTTCAGTCTCATTTACACCGGCGAAATGTGGCTTCCTTCTATCTTTTCACGGTTTTTGCTCTGTGGACCTTCTTTCCATAGTGCCTCAACAACATGAATTTGCACGTGTTAAAAATATTTACATTATTCGGACTATTGTCCTCATTTTTGTTGCCATCTGTATGACGATTCGTCCGTTGCACGCTCCGGCCTTCTTCAGGAGCTAGGAATTTCGAACAGAAACATTCATTATAGTCACTGGTGTATATGGATTTCACTCCTTGCATAAAGCCTCTTCTAGTAGTCAATTGTTATATTCCTCTAACGATGAAAGTTTCTTCTTCACCACTGCTGCAGCCTGGTATTGAACTCACAGCTCTTTGGGTCAAGTCACAGGAACTAACCAACGTATATATGCACTGGGCTTGTGTTACTAGACTGGCATCGAGACCTCACATGACTTTCAAAATAGTCAAATGTAATCATCATTTATACTTCGACATTTTCTTTTATCGCACTTCCAATCTGTGAAACTCCCTGCTACACACTTACTTCCTTGATAGCTACAATCTACTAAAGTTTAAGTGCAATATCAATTTCTGCTTTCTATCTCCATGATTCCCACTTTTCTCTTATCATTTCTCGACAATTCTTGGACCATAGTGTTTTTAATTTCTCTCTCTCTCTCACACTCTCATTCTTTCTCTCTACCTCCCTCCCTTTCTTTTCTTTCACTGTAACACACTGCGCACCGGTGACATTCTTGACATGCTTAGGATGAAACGACTGTTAAAAAAACAGCTGACAAATTATGCGAGATATATATCCGCATGTGCATCAGAATATAAAAACCTATATTAAAAACAGTAAACATTAAGAAACAATTAAGATTATTATGAACAAAGAAAATAATGATGTAATCTTATGAAAATTCAAGTCTCGTAAATGACAATGAATTCTTAGCAGACGATAAGAAAATTTAAGCAAAGGAAATCAATTTTAAATAAATATTACGGGGATACTATGATCGAAACCTATGAGTACTGAATAAGTTGCAACCCAAGGTAGCAAAAATAAAACTCATATATATAAAAAAGGAAATGTCAGTTGATACTGCTGGCTCATATATTGAGGGAACAGTGTTGGTGAAAAGAAACGCACTACACAAGGTAAGGGAAACAGAAGAATAATTAAGCAGTCGTAGTGGCAAATTACCAAAGACTCAGAAGGATAGTAAAAAATGAATATTACTGAAGCTACAAAATGATGAAACAATGGAAAGCCATGTTCATCCAAATTGTAAAAAATATGACACATGAAATGAGAAATGTCAGTATTTCAATTTTCATTGACTGTATATTTGTACATGATTTCAAACAGCTAACACTTACCGAATAGCTGCTCACACACACACACACACACACACACACACACACACACACACACACACACATATATATATATATATATATATATATATATATATATATTTAAAATTTCTCGCTGATATTTAAGGGAAATTAATACGCAAAACAATATTATAGAATTAAATATTTATTCAACTCTTGAAGTACTTTCTCCATTTTTCCTTCAAATTCAAGATTCAATATTCCTAGAATTTTACTTGTTTCTCAGCAAAAACTATTTATGGTCGTTTTTATGCTATTCAAGTAATTAAAATTTTTACCATTAATATTATTTTGCAAGGATCTGAATAATTTAAAATCCGAAGTAGTAATATCTCATAAATATATCAGGTAGAGTAAAACGTCTTAGCTAAGCAGTAAAAATATTTGCCAGGTCACCTTATGTGGTGATCTGGCAACAATTCTGACAGCTTAGCTGAGACGTTTTACACTACCTGCAATATTAACTGCGAAGTGTTAATCTATCTGCAGGATGTCTAGCATAATGCTGATGGAGAAGAATACATTTTCTTGTTCGCGTATTCCGTGTAATTTCTCTTGATTTGCTGCTTTTAATTTAAGTACTGAGCACAGTACTTTTATAATCATTTGAGTTTTAATTTAGAAGAATGTCCAGGATTCCTTTCCCAATCTTTCCAGCTGCACATCAGGATTTTTTTAGAAAAAAATTTCATTTAGGTAGTTAATATTGTCTCATTTCACGTACTCAGCTTCATTCTTCTAAAAGTTTCATTTTCACGTCAAAATTTACTTTAAAAATGAAACATTTTCATAAAGCAAATCTCAGAAATGCTATCTAAATGATGTGGTACCCAATCCTTGTTGTGATTTGAGGACCTAATTTCATTAAGTGCTCATGGACGATGACTTTTGATAAATTTAGTTTTTGTGTCACTTAGTGCAACCTTTTATAATACAGGTTACTCTAAAACAATGTCTTCATTTAGTTCATATCTATAGTGGGGGATCTGCCAGATTATTCATCCTCAATAAACCTACAATCACCAACTCAAAACTCTTCGAAACTTTATTGTATGGTTTTGTCAGCTTAATCACTTTCACCGCACACAGCAAATATCTATTTTCTGCTTGCGATGCATTTTTACCTTCACGGTAATTAAAAAACATCAAATAACAAAATTGAAACTAAAAAACATTCAGGTTCATGTAAATACAAAATTTACATATATTAAGTAATTTAAAATTTTTTAAGTTTCAAGTGTGCCCAATCAAAAATGTAAACATATTAAATTCGTCGACGAGTTCTAAATGTCTGAAGCATCAACGACTAAAACTTGTAATTTCCGGATAAACCAATATATATTGCCGCGTCATTATAAAGTATTGAAACAAAAACCATTAAAAGGTGAAAATTAAATTTCAACTGTTTTAAAAAGTAGCGTTTCTTAGTAAAGAGAACGTTGGTTATGCCAATGAACGCCTTAAGATGTTATAATAAATATGCTTTGTTATTTTAGGCAGTAAAATATTTGCTGAAATTTATTGTTGATGAAAAATTTAAGAAGTGGCACTGCAGCTTTCATTTTTTCCATTTACAGAATAAAGAGGATTTTACGATCACATTTTTTGTCATTATCACATTTTTTCTCTAGCAGTGCTTATTCAAATACTATCTAATATTTCTTCTTCTTCTTCTTCTTCTTCTTCTTCTTCTTCTTCTTCTTCCTTAAGTGCTCATGGACGGTGGATTTTGATAAACTTAGTGTTTGTGTTGATTACAGCCTTTTGGAATGCGGGTAATCCTCAATCAATATCTTAATCTTCCTCCTTCTCCTACAGTTCTGTCGTAGCTTCAACATCTAATGTTTTACAAATATTCAATACGTAGAGTTTCTAATTCGGTGAATTGACAATATAACAGGCATTACATTATTTTTTCGCATACAGTTTTGCCCTGTATTAGATCGAGGGTTACATTAAGAGGCTGGTTATATAGATAGAGGGGAACCCTCATAAACCCTAAACAATAACAGGTTAAGATTTTTATGATCAGGGAAACACCGACTTTTCGGTTCTACAGAGCAGAAATTCCCGATAACAAATTATTTGAGTAGAAATTACTCTTCATCAACGATATACGGAAGAAATGAGAGAAGTTTCCTATAATTTGTTTGGAATTGTGTGTCATAGTCGTGAGGAGGAACCAAGGGATATAATTCGTCTGAACACATTCGTGGGAGTAGAGATAAATTAGTGAGACGCTTGTAATATCAAATTTGGGAGAGAGACCCAGAAGGGTGGAAAGTAATTTAACATTCATAAGGATTCGGAGACGCATTTGAAAACCATCGATAGTTGAAAACCAAGACTAAAACTGCCACCCGTCAATACTGTTCTCTCGTCTTCATCTAGCTCTTTTAAATATATAAATACTTACTGGTAGTTTACTGGTGCAGACCTTGTTTCCTGAATCCTTAGCGACCGATCGTATGAACGAGATTCATGTGGTTGAGTGGGAGTTTAAGATCCTTATTATCTCGGAAGGCACTTTGCACCCCTGAATGGACATCCATTCATTAGGCTTTGGGATATTTCGGGGTGAGATCGGCGCTGATGGAATATGTCTTGTTTGATTTTGATATATTGATTTTAACCAGTCATTTTTCTGCCACAGAGATAGATCCGATAAGAAATCAGCCGCCAATCATAGATCATTAAGTGTTTAGATGTGCACCTATATATCGTCGTATGAAGGGCTTGAATGTTTAAAAATTATCCGAGTGAATACTCAGGTAGATCTGTTATGCATATCACAATAAACGAGTTGGTATGAGAAGAGACTCCGAGTGGCCGCCTGTCTTCAAAGATAGGATCCCGAATGACAGACTGACTGTCAATAACTACATACGGGTACATACATTTGAGGAAGCTTTATATTTGAGAAGGCACTTCCTGTGATTCCATAGCTGGATATCTTGATTAACAAACTTTTGTGCCACATCTAGTCAAATACCTTGGAAGTATCTAATACTATGGTCGTCAAAATCCCCAAGAAAGTTTTAGTAATTATAGATAGGACATCAGCAGTGGTTTGGGCCGATATGCACACGTATTGCTCGTAGCTCAAGATTTTTTTCTTATCTAGCTGCCCGACGATTTTCTGTTTGATTATATCCTCTCACGCTTACTCATGATACTAAGGAGTTTAACGTGTCTATACTGAATGTGGAAAGATGGTCTATACACGTCTATATAGAGGACCAGTTATACTTTTCGGAAGAATATATCTTTCAAGCCAGGGTTGAACAACCTCGGTAGGATCAGGGATAATTTTGGTTGGTATACTTAAGGACAATCTATGGAATTTTGTCTGGACGAATGAGTTTTCTTAGCGTTAAGGATTTTGATAAATACTGAGTTTTCCATGGTATAATAAAAATATTATTTAGATGATGCTCAATGAAATTTTGAATGTTGAGAGGGAATGATATTTTTCAACTAACGTTTCCTTTGAGGCAAAAAATTCGTCTGCCGAGAAATATATTATTTTGTGGCCATGTATAATAGTAGAAGTTTACATCAGTTCATAATATGGTTGGCGACGTCCCAGAAATCGCGGGAACTAATTTGTTTCTTTTCAACCTTTGCCCAGGCAGCTTTGCATAGCGATACTTTACGCTTTCCATAGCTTTCCATAGCTTTCTTGTAGCGATTCCTGCCAGGTCTGAATAACGTAAGTGACAAACTACATCGTTCATTTCTATAGATATTGAAATCATAGTTCCGGTGATCTTTTGCTGCAGTACACTCAGGGATTAACCAATGCTGTCCTTTTGGTTTTGTGGTTTTGGTTTAAAACTCCACATTCCAGAAAAAATCCATTCCGAGACTAACACCAGTTTTGGATACAGCGTTCTTGATGAAAACTGATAGATGGTCTTCCGTATTATATGATCGAAAGATGTTCTTGTCTGACGGTGATATTATCGATATAACCCACATGAAAGCATATGTGCAACAGATTAGAGTTCACGTATTTTCTTTTTTTTTTTTTTTTTGGTTACTGACAAAGCGACATCCATTCATGTTATAGGAACCGAGTCTGTGACCCTGATGATTTAGGTAGTCATGTTTGACTGTAAAGATTGAGTACTACTGACTGTACGCTTTTCTAATAGGATTGAAGTGTTGATATTTGTTTCAGATAGTAAAAGAATGTCGGCGTTGAACCGAAAAGATTGACTTTAACTCCTAGCAAGTTGAAACATAAACCCCTGACATTGGTGCAGAAAATGCTATACATCGCGTCAAATTTTGTCTTTTGTTTGGAGGTCGAGTTGCCTACTTTTTGCATTATTTTTTAATCGATTTTCTGTGTGTATTAGTTCTCAGTGAGACAAACACACTATTTGTCTTGTTATTATTAATGTGGTTGTTGTATTTGTTGTTATTTCATTGTATCAGTTAATTCTAATTCTATATTTTTGTGATAATTTTAAATTAGATTTCTTGACTTTACACTCAGTTACATCGATAGGGATATTTGCCATTCGCACATGATCTAAATATCATGTAAATATTGTATGGTATAGCAATCAAATATTTCTTCTTCTTTTTCTCCTGATTCAGTTTCACTTTTTATAATTTTTATAATTCTTCTAGTTATTCTACTTGTTCTTCTTGTTCTTGATATTATTATTATTATTATTATTATTATTATTATTATTATTATTATTTGTGATGTTGTCTTCATTGTTGTTTTATATTTCCAGTATCATGCCTGATCTACCTTTTGGTTTTCGGCTGCATTAAGAAAAAATCCTCATTAACTAATCTAATATAAGCAATGCTGTCGCCTCGGGTTTTCAATTCTAACACGGATTTTCTTCTCTCCCAATTCCCATGCACGTTTCTAAAGTAATTTTGAAAGAGAACCGGAAATGTTGATTGCACCAATCAGCTTCAAGTTTCTCAATTCTTTCAGTTTTCTAACAAGGCCCAGATAATCTTCATGTTTTTCGTTCGGTTTTAGCATCAATTCTGGAGGGTTTATATCTACCATAAGACATTTGAAGAAGAAAAAATATTTCTTACGAATACGAAATTAGCTTTGTTGTTCTGAATTGATCATCCCTTTGATCCTCAATTGCTCGAGAATTTAACTTTTTTATTTTCTATATTATTTCACATAATAAATGCCAATAATATGTTGATTTCCCAGCAGATTACTATTGTCACTGATTCATTCGTATTCATTTTCACATTTAAACACTTGCACCATTCGTTTTAATATGATCACCTAAAGCATCCTTTTTTCCTTCTTTATTAACCCGTCAAATCATTCCCAACGTTGTCTTAATTAAATCTCTTTTCGGTTGAGCTTAATGTTCTTTTGAATGCCGTGGCCCTTAGAGACATGAACGATCAAGTACCTCCATTATTTCCTCGTTCTGTTAACTCTAAGGAATGTTTGATTCTTACCAGTTCTCTATGTTCCCACACTGCCTTCCATTGATTGAAATTCATTGGAAAAATAAATAAGCCATCTCAGGATTGGTTAATCCTTGTTTGCTTTTGCTTTGCTCTTCCTGCCGATATGTTCTTTGAGCGTTAACACGTCGAAGTACATTGTATTTATTGTGTGTCCCAGATTCTCCGAATGTCTTTTTCACTAATTAATGCATAAACATCTGTTCAGTTTCGTTTTACTTTAAAACTTCATCTTTGATCCCATGTTTAGTATCTGGTATTATTAGCATCGGTCTGTAAAACAATATCAGATTAGCTTCCACTTACTTTTTCATCTCTAAGTAATTTGTCAAGATTAGGTTAATTCTTCAAGTAGTAACTACGCCACTGCATAGATTATTAATTTTATTAGCCTCCTTTCAATAAATTTTATCCAAAACAATGTTCGTGAGCAACTCAAATTAGAAACTTACTGATAATGGAGGGTTATATGAATAAAAGAGTTATTTAGATAAGATCACTCTGCGAATAAACAGCAGGCAATAGCAACAGAACATAGTCTAAAGCATCCAAGGAAGCGTGCTCGAGCGAATTTTTCATCAAATATAGAATATCTTAAATAAGTTTTCTGGGTGAAAATTTATACTTACATATGGAATAATGGGAGAATAAGAATAACTCGTATCCGTAGAAGTAGCATTGTAATTTCTATGTGTAAAGATGGAAATTGGTTGACCATAAGATTGAGACTAAAACTTTGCTCTAAAATTGCATTAGTTTAGCGAGATGCGATCGACTTTGCATATGTTATACGGATTCTCCCGATTGGAGAATAAATATTCCCCATCAAACTGAAGACAATTTTTAGCACTCACTCTCAATGCTAGTAGCTGGTGACCGCATAGCCACCACACTCATATAGAAGGGATACTCCGTTTTTTATCCGATAAGTTTTTTGTAATTAAAAATAAAGTAAGTGTACCTAGATAGACAAATGCGGATATTTTCGAGTATCTTTAACAATGGATCGTATATATAATTACCAATTGTGGTCCGCAATGAACATGGGACCAAATTCAGTACAAATTCGTGAAGCCTCATTGAGATTACAAACTTTCATTGTATAAACTAAGTGTGATTGACAATGACGAATCGATAATAACTTGGCTATTTTATTTAGTTTAAAATACTTGCCAATGCATTCATATCAGGTTGATGTACTAGGTTTTGCCTAATTTTCTAAGGCAATGTCGAGCCTAATCACTACCTAGATAAATGTCCGCTTGGGCTTAACAGGTATTGTAAGCGCAGGTTGTGATACAGCGAATCGGGTAGAAAAATCAATAATCTGCGTTAGAATTCCATCTGGATTAGTTAAATTCATATACGCAAATAGCCTGGCCGATACTGTATCGAAAAAGGACATGATCGTTTAAGCGTCTCACATTTGCTTTTAACAACACGTCGTATAATAGCATATTACTCAGCATGAATCTGGAGAACTATAAATAAGAAGAATCCTCCGGAATTAATAATGTTCTCCTTATTCTCACAACATTGTCTGCTCTTCTGCTAGGTGTTAAAATTTATAGTTTGTGAGAAAAGTAATCCCAAGTACATTTGATTTATTTTAAATAATATAACTGTTGTATTCGTCTTCTTAATACTCTCCATTTTGTATCATACAGTTTTTTCAAGATCGTCTCTGTGTTATTTTTTTATATGGTATTCTTGAAATATTTACTTCATGCCCACACCCATCAGTTTTCTTTTGGTTTCTCAATCATGATTATTTTCATTTTTCATTATTTTCTCTAAAAAGAAATATACACATAGTTATTAACGCTCATTAGTGAAAGGACGGAACTCCTTGCCAACTAAAAAAGAGAAAATCATATTAAATCTTTTCAACAAAGAATCTCAATAAACAAAAGTGCATATTAAACAAATATCTTTAACCAATCAAATACAGAAAATTAAAAAAAAACACGATTTGACGATTTTCTTTACCCTTTCATTTTTGTAGTAATTACCGCGCCCAAAATGACAAGGAAGCCTCGCCATCGCTGTAACTTAATCTCCTGCCTTTAAACGTGCATGTCAAACTAACCAGCAGTAAAAAAAGTGTAAAAACATTGATCGTTAGGGAATTCAAGAGAGAGATTCGTAAAAAGGCAAATAGCAAGTTTACTGATTTTAAAATCTTAAAGTGAAAAATAAAAGATTTGAGCACTGCATTTCTTCTCGATAATCATAATATCTCTGTCGCTTTTCTCTATTATCGCTCTCTCTTTTTCTATCTCCCTCTTTCTCTCTCTGTATATATATGTATGTATGTGTGTGTGTATATATATATATAATACATAACTGCATCATTCACATGCAAAAAAGATTAAATTAATGAAAGTATTAACAGTAAAATAACGAAATCCTACACTAAATAACACCAATTAAGAACATGGTAAAATAAACTTACCGTGGTCTGAATTTAACATAAACAACACTATATAAGCATAAACTTTGCACATGTGTATATACAAAGAAACAAAATTAATTCTTAATAATGACTAAAAGTATAGAGGAAAACGCTCGAAAGTACAAAACATTTCGACAATTCTTAATGTTGTAGATTCTTGTTGAGAAACCACACAAAATTATAAATAACAAAACCACATATGGAGATAGAAAATGTAAGTTATTTTGAAGAAAATTATACAGCCTGGAACACTGGTTAGTAAATTCAGGAATACTCTTAGTAGTAATCAATATATACGATCTAGTAGTGAAGAAATATGCCTGTGTAATATGTCTATATCCTTACTGACAAACTGACTCCTTACTAACTCTCTGACAACCACTCTTTATAACTGCTCTACAACTATTACTGACAATCACTATATTTAGTTGTCCCTCCCACTAAGGGCAACATGTGACACATGGTCAGTTTATGAGTGGGATTTCCGGGCTATGTGGCCCGGCCAAAAAATACCTGTCTATTTTTCCCCAGTCGTGCTTCTACCCTTCGGCGGAACCACGACTGAGTTATTGCTCTCTGCTCGGAAGCAGAGAGCGCCCTCTACCCGAAGGCAGAGCGCTGACAGTGAGAAATGCAGTCGCAGCGAGACAACGCTTTGGCAAGCACTATATTTAGCTGTCCCTTCCACTAAGAGCAACATGTGACACATGGTCAGTTTATGAGCCGGAATTTCCGGGCTATATGACCCGGCCAAAAAATACCTGTCTATTTTTCCCCAGTCGTGCTTCTACCCTTTGGCGGAACCACGACTGGGTTAGTGCTCTCTGCTCAGAACAGAGAGCGCCCTCTGCCCGAAGGCAGAGTGCTGACAGTGAGAAACGCTGTCGCAGCGAGAAAACGCTTTGGCAAGCACTCCTATTCTCGGTATAAGCAGGATTGTATGTACATAACAGGCGAGCCCATTCTTATGTGGAAAAAGGGTTGAAACCCATCAATTATACAGTTTGATTCTGAAGAGTAACAAATATACGAACACTTGAAAAATTATGTGAACAAAATTTATGATGATATCTTGTCTGTGGTTTTTAATGAAAACTGTATAATATATATATTACGCGAATTAACGAAACTTGGATATAAACAATCGACAATTTGAAAAGAATTGTTTGAACATAATTTTTTTATATTTTGTTTTTTAATTAAACAGTATTATATATTTTCATCTACTGGCCTGATTATTTAAGATAAATTTTTAGTACGAAATTGTGTGTCATTCGGCAGGATTCGAACATTTATCTACATAGGGGAAACTACCATTTGATCTGGAAACGTCTTAGACCGCTCGACCACGAATGACCTCCACTCTAAACAAGGTTATAATTAAGCCTATATAACACAATTTTCGATTCATCGCAACAACCATATATGCTCTGAAATGTATCATTATATCAAAAAATGCAAACATATTACGGGAATTAACGCATTTTAACGAAACTTGGTTATAAACAACTGACAATTTGAAATGAGTTGTTTGAACATTATATTTTATCTATACTCATATTTAAGTAGATATTCTGTTTTTAATTAAACATTATTGTATATTTATATCTACTGGCTCGATTATTTATGATAAATTTTTATTACGAAAATGTGTGTCATTCGGCAGGATTCGAACCTGCGACACCTATCTACATAGGGGAAGCTACCATTTGATCTGGCAACGTCTTAGATCACTTGACCACGAATGATTTCCAGTCTAAATGTGTATCTATAAAAAATAATTTTCAGACAATCCATTTCATATATATATATATATATATATATATATATATATATATATATATATATATATGTGTGTGTGTGTGTGTGTGTGTGTGTGTGTGTGTGTGTGTGTGTGTGTGTGTGTGTGTGGAGGGGGAACATATTTGTGGGAACATGTCTTGGGAACCATTTAATATACAGGTCCCGTATTTTCAGCGATGGGGAGTAACATCTTCCCTCGTTAGTACCTAGGTGAGTGATACCATGAATGTACCAATCTCTTTAAGCTCCGCTTTGCAAAATTTGCATTGAATAACGGCTTTGTATCGCATATCAAAGAATGGTGTACAAATTTTAGTCTAGTTTCTTACATTCACTTACACGTAAATACAGTTGGAAACATATATAAAACCACCTATTCTACTCCAGCTGTGGGTTATTTATCTTTTTAAAACATCCTGATTTATATTAAAATTCTACTATTTAACACATAGCTACGAAGAGAAAAGATGGATTCATATTTTTCTCAAGGATATTTGTAAATAAGTGTTTATAACGAACTTGGCTGGTGTTCGATCTCGGCACTCCGATCTATAATTTCAAGAGGTTATGAATTACACATGTGTTATATTTTCGTAAAAATTTCTATTGCACGTGATTTTGCACACGTTCCTTTTCCTTTAAAAAGGCTGAGTTCTTTTCTTTCTTCGGCATTTTGTTTACCTGCTCTTGCGTTTACTGCATGCTCTTGTGTTGCGAAATTAGTTCTGTAAAGCCTATTAAAGAGGTTTTGTTTCCGTCTTCAGTTACGTTAAAATTCCACCACAACATGCATAATCAAAACTATAGCATCCGTTATTCTCGAACGGCCACGCATTTAGATACTGACCGGTCACAATTTTGCTTAACTTCGGAGATCTGATGAGCACTGGTGATGCAAAACGATATAGGCATGTGCCTAAACCTAGAACTAAAGACGATAAGACTATTTTGTGCGTTTTATCATCCCCACGTGAGTCACTTCCACGAATGAGATATTCAAGAAAAGAAAATATATTTCTTATTAACGAAATACATTGTCAACGTTGCCGATTCAGTTCAGTGTACATGATATGGCGTGTCTTAATAGTGAAGTTCAGGGATTGTTGAGTTAATTAATTTAGATTGGAGGGAAGCTTGTCATGGAAATAGCGATAGATTAGCGTGAGGTTTGCGAAATAAACGGTAAATATATCGCTTTCTTTTGTGCTCTACTTAGACAAAGTTAACAAATAACGTAAAACTAACATATAAAATGAAGACATAACATTATATATAACATTATTATACACTATATACATATATGTAATGATTAATTCTTGTAAAACACCATAATATTTTCTCATTTTAGAAGACACAAAAATCTGAAACTCTGCTATCTCACAAAGCTTATTGAGGTCTTTGTCGTACGGAAATAAACAATGGGAATGATTATTGATAAAATATGATTATTTGTTTAACATGATGACATTCAGGCCATGAATATCATTCAAACTGGTTAAGTGAAGTCATAGAATAGTTATGTGCGAAGAACTCACAATGCCAAATAAATTCACCTGTTTTCTCATGCATTGAATAGGATAGATGCTTTTATTGATTATGCAATGGCTTGGGTTCTCAAATCAATCGAATTTTGACTCCCAGTGATTGATTCTCGTTGTGAATCACAGAAAAATATGATTATCGGCCCAGACAAGCGCAGCCAGCAAGCAACTAGAATTTGATTCGACTGAGAGAAGTTAGGATTCGATTTCGACATAAAACTAAATATCGATCATCGATTTTCGCGACAGTCACGCCGTCAAGTACCCTCTAAATAATGTCCAAAACTTTGATACACGTACACATCCACTCGACTAAGCTCTTTCATTTTTTTTTTCGTATCATACGTCATTTTCCTTTCTTTCTTTCCATATTTTCCTTCATTTTTTGTCTTTTCTTTCTGTCGATATTTTTCGTTTTTTTGTTTCTTTCTTTCTGTATCTATCGTTTATTTTCTTTCTTTCTTTCTTTGTTTCTTTCTTTGTCATTTAAAGCTGTAATTATTTACACAATTTTCTTCGGGAAACATACCCCAGTCTGAAAATATCACAAACGTGTGAGTGCTGAAAAGTTCTCGGCTCGATCTCAAATTCTTTCCAATCGAAATTGTAAATTTGGTCACACTTTATGAAATTTGTCAGGATAAGAAAAGTATCTCTTTAATAACATAATTTACCGGTGTATTAGAACTGCTCACACCAAAACACACACACACGCACGCAAGCACACGCGCGCGCGCGGGCAATCAAAATTTTACATTATTTAAAATATTCACGCTATTTTTGTGTATAGATAGTACAATACTACTTTAAAATGTTATAAGATACTGCATTTTCTGGTAGAATATTTTGCATTAGTTTAAACAGTTTATGATAATGCAAAGAGGATCAAATTTACAAGAAATGATTTAAATAACAAATTATTATTTTCTCGAGATTTACTAGTCTTGAATTCGAAATCTGCTGGTATTTTAACAAAGTGTATGCGCGTTTTAAGCTGCTGTTTTTATCGACTACACATTATAAAACTATTATAGTGACAATTAGGAAACGTCTGTGAGAAAAAGATCACCATGACGCATTTCACTCAACCAAAAATATTGAACGATAGTCATTACTGCTGATATTCCCGCCGGAATCTCCAATATAAACATTTCAGAGTGTTTGGATGTCAATCTGTGGACAGTGCAGCGGTAATTACTAAGTTAATGTAACACAGAAAAGACACTCGAATCGTTCTTTAAAATGACATCCAGAATTTGTAATTGAGTGCATTTAAATCAACACCAGGCTTACCTCAAGTGCCTTTAAGCTATAGTTCTGCTATAGCTAAAGATGTAGGCTGTTGGACGACCGTATATTTGGCAATAAGATTCTGCACCATGCTACACAAGCAGGAGAAGAAAATCATGTCTGTTAGACAATTTCTGCAATTATATCAGCCCATACGTCTTGCCATTTATCCCTCAGATAGCAGCCCCATGATTATTATGTGTGGTACACAGTTGAACGATAAAACAATAAAAACTACTTTTAACAACGAAGAGAAAACGAAAGCAATGATTATTACAGCATTCACCAAATTAAACAAGAAAAACGTCCAGAAAAAATCTAGTCAATACCAAAGTCTTCTGAAGGACGTTTTTGAAACAAATTGCAATTTTATTGAATAAATTTAGTATATGGAAACATTTTCGAAAATTGTTGTAAATATATCTGTTAAAAGATTATTGTTATTTCAATCTTTGCGTCATGTAGACGAGAGTTTATATATCACACTCTATACAAGATAAAACCATCAAGATGTCTACCAATGACACAAATTGAAGTGAATATATTAGCTATCTATGTGAATATTCCTTTAAAAATAAAGTGTTTTAATAGAGTTTTAAACTATTCATTGAAATAAAATAGATTTGACCATCAATATTATTTTATTGATCATGCCAATCTAATATGGTCTCGCTGGTGGTTAGAAAAAAGCAAGCATTACATCTTGGGTACAGAGATTATATCTAAATTTCGGATGAAATATCAAATTATCCTGCGTATTACGAGATTTTATTTACTATAATAATTACAGATTAAAAAAGGGCTATTTTTCTTTCTTGGTTGAGTTTGGTTAATGACCAGATTTCAGTGAAACGAAAGAATGAAACTTGAGAAAGTGAAAACATATTTAATGATGACTCTAATCAGAACATATTCTGTTCATTTGCCGTCATCTCTCGAAAGATCACATTTCTGAATTTTGCGTGCAGTAGCTGTTTGAGTGAAACATACTTAACGCCGATTAAATACAAAGAGAATGTGGCTGGTTTGCTACTATTTCAGTGATATTTCGAGTCATAGAAGTGACAGAACCAAAGATCTTATTTTGTGCGTATTCAGTAATATGAAGTAGGTTACTTACACTTACAAATATCTATAAATCAAAGTAACTTATGAGTGTATACGTGCTTAAGTTGATATATATTTGCCTCTTAATTATACAATGTATTTTCGCGAAAGCTCAAAGTAACAGTGAAGTCATTTTCGAAAAAAAGCTTATTGATATCTGCATATATGGATAGATATTATCCTCATGTTAGTTTTCAAATTAATTTTCTAATAAAATTACATAGATTATTGCAAGTGCACGCGTTAATTATCCATATAGAATATTATATCCACTTTCCAGTAGATATTGCTTACGTTTTACATCGCAATGGATTGAAAAAATTGAGTAATAAAAATAAATTATACCTTTTTACAGTTTAGATGAAGATTTTGTTCAAATTATTCAATTTTTAATTTTAGTCAATTTCCATCAGGAATCTAACAAGAAAACTGCTTATTAAATTGATAGCTCACTTTTCTCAAGTTAATAAATTTCATTTTTTGTTACCTAATTTTTAAATGAAGTTAGTTTATAAATGTTTCTTTTGTGCTTTTCCTGAATGTAACTTTCCCATATTTCATAATTGCTAATAATTTCTCGATACATTATTGAACAAGGTATTGATGAAAAAATTCATTTACAATTTCCATAAAGGGAAAACTACATTGACACTCACAATAATGGATGCGTGCATTGGATAATCCCTATTCTCTTTCGTATAATTTATCGCATAAATTCGTTTTTTATGATTATTTATTTCTTTATTCTTTTTCTATGTGATTTGCCTTTTCAGGAAGTTGGCCATCATGTACTTCCGCAAGTTTGAATGTCTTAGAAAATTTTTACTATTTGCAATCTCTCCTAAACTGCCATATATTTATACAAGGTCGTGTAGGTACACTATACGCTGTTTTTCACTATCATTCTTCCCATGTCATGCTGTGTTTCCCCTATAATTCTTAATATACTATGACATGGTAGTGCCAAATTTCCAAACCTTTTTTATGTATCGGGGAAAATGAAACTGTCTCTTTCTGACGTTAGGGATAAAAGTCTTTTTTGTTTTCATTTTTTCTAAATCTTTGGTATTGATTGTAGCTTAGGGGTGCTTGTTAATTTTACTTTGATTCAGCCTTCTGTCAGACATAACCGAACTCCCTATAGCTTAAAATTTTGATGCCGAATTATAATCAGAAGATTTTTCATCATCACAAGTTTGATTCTCAGTTGTAATGTGTGGATTAGTTTAGAGGAATGGAATAATAAAATATACATTTTGAATGTTAAAATATATATTTATTAAAAGGAGGAATAATATAGGGTGTAAAAGTTAATGTTCAGTTAGAAACATTATTAAGAGATTAAGAGTAGAGTTCGTACAAAATGTTCTAGTAGTAATTGTTGAAATAGATAACGATAAAGAGTAAGAGAACAATTTCCGGGTCGTTTGAAGTTTGAAGTTACATTTTAGATGTGTCTCTCTTTGCTGCTCCCATCTGTGCCTTTTGACTGACACCGAGGTCATTTATATAGTCTTTTTGAAATTCACACTGGATCGGTATGTCCTCAAGTCGTGCAAGCGCTCCCATTTGTCAAAAATCATTTTAACTCCTACTCGCAAAATCTGGTTTCGACTATTTCGTTAAGCACATGGTCAATCCTTTTTCTATTTGGGAAAACCAGGATATCACACATCGTTATGAATTTTTGTAAAAGTGAAGAAGAGAGTTGATTTTAATTAATTTCTTATCCGCTACATGCTCACATGTTTGGTCAGTGATATTCTAAGTAATATTTTGTAGGGCCACATTTCTATTGCTACGATTTATACTATATCTCTGAGGAGATTATGCAACATTCACTCACATATGAAATCACTGATATTACATAACAGCATAAGACATTTTTAGTTTTCTAACTACATTTTCCGGTTTCTTAATAATTTGCCAAGTTTTGAAAGAAAATATTCGTTATCTCAATACTTCTTTTTTTTTTTGCGGTGTTGCAATTTCCGCCTTCTGTTAAAAGACTTTTCCTTTCAGTCACTGAAGTGCCATCTGTAATACTCGCTTAAGCAATCATGTCTCGAAAGTGTTTTGACTCCCTGAGCAGAAGATGATCCTGCAGCAGATTGCCATTAAATCCTTTTAATTCCTTGATTTGTCTATGTCAAATTTATAATTTCTTGTGATGAAATGCATGCATTTTGCTTGCAGGCAATTGATATTGATGCTTTCCTTTACGTGTTTCTTTACTAAATTTTTAAGGTCTACATTTATTTTTTCCTTCTTTGTATACTCTCAGTACTGTGCCATGAACATATCTAATATTGAACGCATAGTGATTGCCAGCAATTACTCCCGATCGGGCTTTGATATCGGTTCACTATATTGTATGAATAAGTCCTGTGAGAAAACACATCCTTCTCTCACACTCCTTTTTATTTTTATATATTTACCGAACTATTCATTAGTCATCTTGTTTCTAAAGACACTTATCAATAGAATTGAAAAGAGAATATGGAAATTGCCAGTAGAAAACTGACGAAAGAGAGCTTGGAGAATTTAACATTCACTTGATATATTGAAGAAAGGGATGCAGAATTTACCTCTCAGCGAATAACCTATCCAACAAGGTTTCTAAATTGCTAGCAGAACAAGGATTTATTTAGTAAATAAAAAGCTAGAAGGTAATATGTCATACAAAATACTCAAAATTGTGAATTGCCATGATCTCCAAGTCCTGATGTAATAGGTTACATAGGAGAAATAATGTAACATTCATATATAAGATAGTGAAATAATAAATTCTTCAATCTTAAGATGATGCAAATGCCTCAGGTGATAGTCTTCACAATAAGAGAAATCATTATGTATCTTTGAAGTTTACACATTACTTTATTACTTGTGCAAATGGTCAACGTTTACATCGGAAACTTGGTATTGAATTAATATAGCGGGTAAGAAGATAAACTCAAGTTTTCAGACACTAAATGTGATTACTTTTAGTTCAAAGAAATAATATTTTGAAAATGAATGATGCACTAGGCAACTGCTAAATTAAAATACAATTAAAGCCGAACCAATTCAAGAAAAAGTTAGTATTTATTTAATATAACATTTGCATACCTTCAAAAATATGTATGCATTAAATCAGTTCTCAGTATGGATGAAGATGTAAATAACTAGTTATTCTTTCATGGGTCATCATGCATGTGCTTACAAGCATACAAACATCTGAATGCATTCTTTGTCCAATTTTTGTTCACGTTAAATAAAACCACGATATGAGTGTAGTTATTGTCCATGAGTCATGATAGAAATAAATGGAGAGATATCACACAACAATGAATTGCACAACATCAAGAGCTATCGCAGACTTCGTGAACATGGTGTGCATCACCCTCTGAACCTCCGTGATCTCCATGAGAATCGATCTCTATTTCTCCTGCTCATATTGCCAATTTCAGCAAAGTCATCTAGTCGATGGTTGGTACTCAGATCATTTCATTCTCAATATTAGATAGGAAGTTGGGATGTTAAAGCACTCGATACGTAGTAACGCGAAAATATATATTTTAAAATTCAGCTCATGCACTATAATAAATGGCTAAGTTATGTCTCGTTGTTTTGTGATTGGTTCTTTGAATTACAGTGCATATCGGCTCGGAACGACAAATCGAGGAGCCAAGTTCGAATTCCAGTTGAATTCCTTGCTTTCGCCCTTGGAGAAGTTATTTATCACTCCTTTCCCTCCAGTAATGGGTTAAATAATACGACAGATTTGGTTCTATAGACTTGGCTGGCAATGAGTCTACCGCAGAAACAATGGCAAGCTATTGCGGGATAATCTTCTCCCCAATAAGTGATGTCTCTTGAGACAAGATCGCCAGAAGCGTGTATGGCACATATCTGACTCACTGACATCCAGTCGACGGGGTTGATACCCAGCGCTTTTCATTCTCAATATTAGATTGGATGATTCGATGTTAATGCACTCGATACGGAAATACATATTTAAAATTCACCTCATGCCGTGTAATATTACGCTAAGTTATGTCTGGTTGAACGTGTGTTTCTCAAAACTTGCAAAAGCCACCGTGGAAAAAAGTAAATTGATTTATTTCCAGGGGAATGTGAAGAAAATCGTGACTATAATCGATATATATTTAGATAACTAAATGTATCCGCTATTGGTGTAGAAATTTAATCTCTGCGTTTCGTGAGTTTTAAATGCAATACTTTATTACGCTTTGCTTGAATCACGACAAACTATTCCTATACACCGCTACAGGAAGCAATTCGAATAGTTATTTCAAATACGTAGCGCAAATAAAGCAATGAGATAGAAAAGGTAATCTTTATCAGGACAGGAAAGTCGACCAGAGAGTTTCTGTATAAAACCTCTTGTTAATACAGCATATTAAATAGGAGATAAAATAAGATTAATTTGGACTCGAAGTGGTGTAAAATTTAATAAGATTCTCTTACCAGAATCATTGCTAGTGAGTAGTGAGTTCGATCAGTACTGGGTTTGATATACTTTCCGCTATATGCCACATATAATCTGCGCTTAGATAGTCACTCCAGAAGTATCATTCACTGAAATCTTTGTTTTATGAATAATCATTTAACTTAATGAAACATTCTATAATAATTTGTAGTAAGCCACATTTATTAAATCATAGAAAGGCAAAACCAATATGTTAGCTCAGTTCAAAATCAATAAATGATCATGAATACACGTTTTTAAAAATAGCGATTATGATTTGCATCTTCATTTATTAAAGTAAGATTTTAGACGTGTGAATATATGATGGACAGGCAGTAAATTATACTATATTCCCGATTGTTTACTTAATGTTTATTTATACTTATTTTTACAATTATATATATAATTAATTTGTGCAATTAGGTTCATTATTTAAAAAAGTTATTTTCATTAACATTTTAAAATATTGACACTAAAATATCAATTAAACGTATATGTGAAAAATATAGTAGTAAATAGAGATTGAAAATAAATGTAAAATTGGTAAATAAAAACTAGAAAATAAAAAAACAATGGAAGGAAATTATTTACTTGAATCGGGTATCATCAAGTTGTTGAATGATTACAAGCTTCAAAATATATTGGAAGCGACTAACATCAAATGGAACATGGAGAGAGAGAAAAGCGAAAAAAAGTTACGACTGTCGTAAAAAAGTTTCAGAATTTTTTTTTTAATCGTGTCACCCCGAGCAAGGCGGTAATGCCACTGATGTGCAGGGGGCTACATAAGAGTAAAAAGATTAAGTAGAAGAGAGTGAATAGGAAGACGAACCAGTTAGAAAGAAGCAGGAGATGGATGGGAATACAGGTGTAATGACAGTTGCAAAGGTGGGGATAGAAAGGGAAGGATATAGTGTGTGGTGAAAGAACTAGAGTCAAGTGGTTAATAGATGAGTATTGACATTGCATTTAAATTCTTGGATGATGCAGCTGTCAGGAAAGCAAGAATATGGAGGCGAGTTCCACAGGCGGGAAGTGGAAGAGAAGAAGCTGCAGTTGTAGAATTGTCGTCTGTATTTGGTTTATCTAACTGCAAATGGGTGGGACCCAGTTGCCAATCTGACTGCACGAGCAAACACCTATTGCAGAGGCACCAGTGACTTAAGTTCGCTGGAGCAGAAGCCATGAAAGTATTTGCAGAACAGACAAAGGGAGGCCACATCTCGTCGGTGTGGAAGAATGCAATGATATTAAGATTTATAAAAATATATTCTATCCTGAGTATTTTTTTCTATTAGGGAAAAACTGAGATATATTTGTTTTGTGGAATTTATATATAGATATATTAACATTTGTGTATTTAGGCAGCATTTTTTCTTTTAAATAAGTCAGAATAAATAAATTGCAAACAAGACATTTGCTTATTTTTAATAAAATCTGTTCATACTCACAGATAATCTTTTGTGTATTACAATGAAAAAATGTCAGAAATGAGGTGTAACGTTGACAGATGTTTTCATTCATTTCTTAATGTATCCAAGGACTTTCACCCACTTTCCGAGGTCATCTTCAGGGGTGTGATTTATGGTAACATATGTAACCGGAAAATTGTATGGTAAAAATGACTGTATATATTTTTCTGCTTCAAATATAATATTAAGTAAAACACTGAAGCTATGAATACTGTAGTAATGTTCTAAAATATTTGTAGAAAGAACAGTTTTTTCAAGCTTTAACACGTACAAGACCTTGATATTACAACACATAAAAAAATCCCATTATGTATAATTTTCATGTTCTAATGAACGCTAGTAATTTGTCAACCATTATATTTGAAGAACGAAAAAAATGTCCTCTAATTTTCAGCAACATAGTTTTCAAATTACTTTTGTTAACATAACTCACACTCCTGAAGATGACCTCGAAAACAGATTGAAACTACTTGGGTACCTTACGAAATTAATGAAAATAACATTTCTCAACGTTACAGATCATTTCTGACATCTTTGGTTGTAATAGGCACATGATTATCCGTGAGCATGAACGGATTTTTTTAAATATGCAAACATATTGTTTGCAATTTTTTATTTTTATTTTTTATTTTTTTTAATTGTGTCACACCAAGCAAGGTATTCAGCTGCAGGGGGTTACATAGAGCGATTGGGTATAGGAAATGTCAGAAGGAGGGTGATAGACCAATTAGGATGTACAGAGAGAGAGAGAGAGAGAGTTGGAGAGAGTGGGTGTAACTTAGTGTGTTAGGAGTTGTCTATTGACCCTGCATTCAAACTACTAGAGGTTGTAGCCGTCGGGGAAGCAAGCATGGGGAAGGGAATTCCACAGGCAGGAAGTGCGAGGAAAGAAGCTGTTGGAGTAGAAATTGCGGTTATATTTCATCGTTTTCACTGTAAAAGGGTGGGACCTAGTTGCCAATCTAGTATATCGTGCAAATTTACATCTAGGGGGCACCAGTGATTTAAGTTCATCAGAGCAGAAGCCGTAAAAGTATTTATAGAAGAGGCACAGGGAAGCCACGTCACGCAGGTGAGAGAGATACTGCAGGCGGTCAGCCAAGTCGGTATCAATCACATTACAGATTCTTCGCTGTATTTTGTCAAGAACCCCGAGGAGAATAGCAGGGACACCCGACGAGATGTGGCAGCTGTACTCAATACACGGGCATATGGTAGATTTATATAAGTACAGGATAGATTCAGACGAAAAGAATTTCCGGGCCCGCACAGAGAGCCCGCTTTTATAGCATCGGATTTAGCAATGGATTCAACGTAGTCATTCTACTTGAGGTCCGCTGAGAGTGTCAGGCCAAGCAGGCGTAGTGTTTTACTCTCTGGGAGACAAGCTTGTTCCATGCTAATGGGAGGGAGGTGTGGTAGTCTGTGGTGGTTAATTGACAGCAGCTTCGTTTTGGAAGAATTGAATTTTACGAGCCATTTCCTACCCCAATCCACCACGGATTGTAGGTTCTTTTCAAGCTCGGCAGCGATGTTCGCCTTGTCACCAACACCATATTTTTGATCGAGGCGAGAGTAAACGGTGGTATCATCGGAGTACACGCCTACTTGTGATCTTATGGCATCGGGCAGATCTGACAAACACACACACACACACACACACACACACACACATATATATATATTGTGTGTATAGTATATGCGTATACACACATGCCCATTTACATAGGAAGTGATAGTTAATGGCCACTATTTTATCTTATAAATTATGCGCATGCGCGTTGTTTGTTTTTTATTTAGTCGATTGCACAGTAAAAAGATGTCAGTTGGCCATTCTATGCGCTGAAAAGAGTACCATGATGCAATTAACACCACAAGAATATCTGAAACACCCTGCTGTACTGCTTGGGATACACATCGGCTGATCCAATATAAAAAATACAGTGTTTGGGTGTTAATATGAGAACAGAACAAAATATTCATAAAGATTTGGATGATATAGCTAATAAATCTCATGTGTCCATTCCTTTTATGTGCAATCAATTTTCACACACACACACACACACACACACACACATATATATATATATATATATATATATATATATATATATATATATATATATATATATGCCACCGACCATAATTAATAGGCCCCCCAGTATTTAAAGAAATGATTAATTTCATGCTATTTTTTAAATTTTGATTGCCATGAGAATAATCTTAAATGAAAATAGAATGTTTTCTGTTAATATTGCATAATAACATGTACATCAAATGAATTTACAAATATTTAATAATTACCTACATTGCAGTTTAATCGGACGAATTCATCTTTACTTAAATGCCTTGTAAAATTTAGCAAAGTAATTATAATAAATGAACCACTTCATTTTAATTTAGAATCGTTTACCTGGCAATGAACACTAAAACAGTATGAAATACATTATTTAAAAAAAACTGGTGTAGCCTAATAATTATGGCCGGAAATATATATATATTATTATTTCACCCCAATCAAGACAAAACCGACACTGGTGCCAAGGGAGTAACAACGAGAGAAACAAAAACATGTAGAAATAGCAATGTACAGCAGATATAGAGCATAGAATAAAAGAAATTTGAGAATCACACAAACAGAAGATGGAAATTGAAGTTTCATCAAAGATTTTTCGTTTGTTAGCTATCAGTGAAGCAAACCAACAGGAGATTAACAAACTAAAATGCAAGAAAAATGATAGAATAGCTAAGGCGTGTCGTATTTTACTATTTCAACGGTAAATATTTGGGACCTTAATGTCAGTCTATTATCACGTGGTCGGTGAACCATAGTAAAAGTTTGGCACAGCAGCTTACATGAAAATATTTTAGGGAAATACAAAGTGAAGTCACATCACATCCATGAGAAAGTCACTGATGGCCGACTACCAAGTCAGAATCGATTATATTCCCGTTCCTATTGGATATTGTCAGGAACCTCACAATGAATTGCAGAAGCACCAAACTAAATATGGCAACAGTATTCAATACAAGGAAGAATGGTAGAAATATGAATGTACAGATTGATTTCTATTGAGATGAATTTCCTGTCCCTTTGCAACGACACAAAATTCCTAGCAGTAGATACAGCTATAAATTTGATGTATTATTTCCAGTTCATTTATGTTTAAAGAGTGAGACCATGAAAGTGCAATGTGCTGATCTCTAGGAGTCTAAAGTTATTTTTCTGATGGTAGGTAGGAATGATTATCTAAGGGGTTAAAGTACTAAAGCATAATTTTGGAGACATTGAAATTTAAGAGCAATCTCCTACGCCATTCAATCACAGATTTCATGGCTTTTTATAGGTAACAGCCAAGTATACTTTGTCACACTTGTAAGGTTATATACTGAGACAGCAGAAATTTGTGGGGCCTGGGATGGAACCTTGAGGGACGCCCACGTTCGAAAGATTCTGAAATCTTGCCAGTGCAAAACAAACTTCATATAAGGATTTGAAAGGAATGAGTGCATTAAATTAAACAAACCAGAAATATTGTAGATCAGCATGTCAAGCCCTTTCAAATGCTTCATTGTTCTTATCAATGCCTGGTAAATTTATACAGTGAAGGTTGTTTGCAAATCAGCGGTAGACCTGGTGAAGCGGAAGCCATATTGTTTTCATTGAGAAGGTTGTGAGATGGGGAATCAGCATTAATAATTACACTATATATTTGCCAAATGCGATAAATAGATGCGTTCTTTAATGCATGACTTACAGAGGAGGCTTTACAACATGTAGGAAAGTAGGAAGAAATGAAGGCAATATTATAGAGTTTAGAGATGACTCACGTCAGCACAGGGGAACATTTCTTTAGGACAATAATTGCAATTCCATCACCTCTAACTGACTTATGGGAGGCAAGCTTAAAAATATGTTAGAGACCAAAGATTGGTTTAAATATATTTTACTCAGTTGAGTCTCAGTTCTAGCTAAAATTTACGTGTAGAATCTCAGGATAAATCAAGTGTGGAGTTAGGCTTAAATTTGCAAGCAAAGCACTGGAGCTTGTCTGCTCTGGATGTGAGAATTCTAGTTAATTGAATCGGAGAGGGATAAAGCGTTTTCTGTTACCCTGGACACACTTGCAAATATGTACATTTGATGTACATAGACTCCAATATCCGAAGGTTCAGATATTGGAGGCCATGTACATGAAATCTAAACAACCAACACTTAATAAAATCACTTTTAAATCCGGACATAACACGTTAAATTGCATTTGAATACATGGTTCTGTTGTCATTTTGCGATATCACGCGGTGTGACGTCATTGAATCGCATTGAAAATTTGAGAATTGCATTTGTCATTTTTGGTAACTATTGCCGTTGCCTAGCGGAGTTTTATGTCAACACAAAATAAAATCGTCGGTGATGGTGGATGTTACTGTATTACCGTCTTAATAACCTCTCTGAAGATGGCTCGTGTGAGCTGAAAGCTTAGAACCAAATTAATAAAAAAAAATCCAAAGTTTGGAGAATTTTTGTCTTCATGTTCAACTGAAATTGAAGCCAAAATACAACGTTTAGAATGGCTCATGATTAAACATAATAGACATTCATTTTCTCTTCGGACACACTTGCAAATATGTACATTTGATGTACATAGACTCCAATATCCGAAGGTTCAGATATTGGAGGCCATGTACATCAAATCTAAACAACCAACATTTAATAAAATCACTTTTAAATCCGGACATAACACGTTAAATTGCATTTGAATACATGGTTCTGTTGTCATTTTGCGATATCACGCGGTGTGACGTCATTGAATCGCATTGCAAATTTGAGAATTGCATTTGTCATTTTTGGTAACTATTGCCGTTGCCTAGCGGAGTTTTATGTCAATACAAAATAAAATCGTCGGTGATGGTGGATGTTACTGTATTACCGTCTTAATAAACTCTCTGAAGATATCTCGTGTGAGCTGAAAGCTTAGAACCAAATTAATAAAAAAAATCCAAAGTTTGGAGAATTTTTGTCTTCATGTTTAACTGAAATTGAAGCCAAAATACGACGTTTAGAATGGCTCATGATTAAACATAATAGACATTCATTTTCTCTTATATTTAACAGTATATGTGTAGAAACGTATTTGCCGCCTCGATATACTATATATATATATATATATATATATATATATATATATATAAGGAATAAGTTAATAAGGAACGAAGAAAATCTTACAACGTCCAAAATATTAATTTAAAACTGTGCTCGATACAAAATGTAGAGCTGTGAATATTTATAATTATATTTTAGAACGCGTACACATTTTTATGTATATATCCACTACAAATCGTACATTTTGTTTCAACATTGGACTTCCAATGTCTTATCAGATTATGTGCAAATGGAAGGAAGGCCATTTTTCAAAAACTTTCGGAAGTGAAAAATAAAAATAAAACACCTAAAGTTATATGGAAAATCCTCAAACAAACAAGACCATTTAAATCATTAAAGGAATCATGCTTCCTTTGTCTTCAAGAAAAAATTTAAATAATTAAATACATAAAGCTTCTAAACCAGAGGCATGAAACCACAGTAAACTTTAAACACATTAATGAACTAACCTTGCAATCATGCTGAAAAATGATGCAATAGCTAAAACTAGAACCCCCTCTAGAGATGATAAACCTTTATAGTACTAACAACCCTGTTATATCAAATTTTACCTAATAGACACTACGAAATATAATCAAAGTTAATTTAAAGTTTTATAGAAAAAAGTAATTTCCTAAATGCAAAATTAATGTTAAATATACAAAATCAGATTTATTATAAAACTGTGCTTATGTACAAATATTCTATAGTTTTACAAATAAACTTTAAAGATAGGCTGAACACTATCCTTTCCCACCGTTTACACCTCCCTATTCTTCCCCTCTAATAAAATCAAAGTATAAAGGCTAGCCAGGGTCATAAAACACACTTTCATGAATTAACTATATCCCCTACCTACCTCACTTTCTTCAAAATTTTAAAGGACAATTTACAAGACATTCCCTTATCACTAACCCCCGCCAACATCCCACACACAACTCCCAAATATACGCAAACAGGTCTTCCATTTCTTTCCACAACACCTGATGAGATATTGGAAAGTTAATGATGAAACAAAATGTACAATTAATTTGTAAGGGATATATATAAAAAATTGTACATTTTCTAAAATATGATTTATGATATGTATATATATATATATATATATATATATATATATATATATATATATATTCAGAATTTATAACATAAGTAGGTTAAATTATCGCTACAAAAGTAGCCAGTTTGTTTCGACATAAAACGTGTCTTATCAAGTGATGATAAGCTGCATATAACCCTATATATCAGCACCTTCATATCAGCCTGTTTCCACATGAACGTATATACATGCAATTAAATGGGCTAATTTCTATTTTACTCAAATATTTCTGTTAAAGCCCAAAACAAATGAATGTTTGTTACTATTCTGTCTTTTTCAGAACGGAGATTGCTTTGTTTTGGATGTTCTATCCTGTCTTTGTAAAACGCCTCCCTTATTATTGGGGTTTAGCTACTTTTTATCTTAAAAATCCCTCAAACTAATTAAATTCATCACTTGATAACACACGGAGAGTGTCGAAACAAAATGGCTAAATTTGTAATAGCATTATAACATATTTATGTTATAAATTCAAATAAATATTATTAGCTCTACTTTGTATTGAGCACTTTTATAAGAATAATGTTTCTTTCGATACGGAATATTATTCTCACCATACCTACCCTATACTTATACAAACACACACACATACATACATACATACATATATATATATATATATATATATATATATATATATATAGTAAACATTCTGTTAAATATAACAGACAATGAATGCCTATTATGTTTAATCATGAGCCGTACTAAACATCACATTTTGGCTTTAATTTCAGGTGAAAATAAAGACAAATATAGTCCACCATTTGGATATTTTTCATTATGCTGGTTCTTAGCTTTCGGCAAACATGACCCAACTTCAGAGACGTTACAGGGGCGTTAACATAAACACATCAACTCCCAAAGATGATTTTATCTTTTGCTGAGATAAAACATTGTTAAGCAATGATAACAGTGACTGAATAGAAGACAGAGTCCATAAATTTTAATGCGGTTCTATGACTTCACACTGCGTGAAAGACCAAAATGTTAACAGAACCATGTGTCTAAATGCAATGAAATGTGTTATGACTAGCTTGAAATGTGATTATATCATGTGTGGAATTTTTATTCAGTGTAGATGGCTTTCAATATCTGAAGGTTTTGTAAGAAAGAAACATAGCCAAGTATGTAATATTAGACACATTTTAGTCCGTAACGCAATAATACATAATCACACCACAGTAGAAAGGACCTTCAGATATTGAAGTCCATCTACATTTAATCAAATCAACCACACTTAATAAAATAACATTTGAATCTGCTCATAACTTATTACATATCATTTAGACATATGGTTTCTTTAACATTTCGGTTTCTCACGTTGTGTGACGTCATAGAACCGCATTACAAATTTAGGAACTGCGTCTGCTTTTCGGTGACTGTTAGCGTTGCTTAACAATGTGTTAGGTCAACACAAGATAAAATCGTCTTTGATGGTGGATGTCTTTATATTAAAGTATTTTTAACGTCTATGTAGATGGGGCATGTAAACCGAAATCTTAGAACCATCATAATAAATAAGTGTCCAAATGTTGGACAGTTTTTGTCTTTATTTTCACCTGAAATTAAGTCCAAAATACGATGTTTCGAACGGCTCATTATTAAACATAATGTACATTTTTTGTCTGTTACATTTAACAGTATGTGTTTAGAAAATTATCTGATATATATATATATATATATATATATATATATATATATATATATTAATCATTTCACCCTAAGCAAGGCATTCCACTGCCACTATTGCGCAGGGGTTTACATAGGGGAAAGTGATAGGAAAGAGTGTTTAGTTTTAGGAAGTGTCGGAAGGATAGTGATAGACGGATGAGGACACTGAGGATGGGGGTTGGGGAGATGGGAAGATTGTTTGTGCGAATAGTTGCAAGTTAGTGTAATAGAATATGTCTATTGACCTTACATTTAAATTCCTGGAGATTGTAACTGTCGGGGAAGCTAGTATATGTAAGGGAATTCCACAGGCTGGAAGTGCAAGAAACGAAGCTGTTAGAGTAGAAATTGCGGTTACATTTTATCGGTTTCACTGTAAAAGAGTGAAACCTATTGCTAATCTAGTATATCTTGCAAATTCATACCTAGGGGTATCAGTGATCTAAGTTCATCGGAGCAGAAGCCGTGAAAGTATTTATAGAAGAGGCAAAGGGAAGCCATATCACGCCTGTGAGAGAGTGACTGCAGCCGGGCTGCTAAGTCGGTATCGATCACATGTGTGTGTGTTTACGCAGGTTTGTTTGTTTGGGGGAGGAGAGAGAGAGAGAGAGAGAGAGAGAGAGAGAGAGAGAGAGACCGAGTAAAGAGAGGTATGTTGTAATTGAAATCTCTCGAGTTTTCATACATTCGTAAAGTAAATGTACATGAAAGTGATTTGCTCTTGTTTCTGACGCTGGAGTAAAACGTTTTGCTCCCAACAGATTATATGAGCTATGTTCAGCCATAATTTATTCAGTTACTCGATCATATATATATTCGACTGGCGACTTGCTCTAAGTATCCAGTATATATACATATTGGGCATCTCTATAATTATGATTCTAATAAAAACTTTTATTATTATTCGGCGTGTTCAATTATCAGATGTGTCGTTATTCCAACATCTGTTCAAAGAATATACACCAAACAATTTTCTACCTTTCTATAAATTACTGATTTTTTAAAAATATTCACTGTTGTTGATTTCTGCAGTGTAGCTCGAAATTCCTGCTCGTTACCAAATAAAAGTTATTAGCAGGAAGGGAACTCTTAGAAACAGAGTCCCTTGGGCTAATTCAATGTTCCTATCAAATAGCTTCTTCCTTTTATGCTCTGTAAATTATGACGCACTTGACTAGTGAAGTGAAACACATAATGACGGTTTTTCTATGACACTCCAACAAAAAGAGAAAGAGGGAAGGAAATTAATGCTTCGTTGTTACTGTCTCTAGCCACTAAACTAATTGTCATTAATCACAGGATAGTTTAATCCTGCTGAAATTACTTACCCAATACCATCTATAAAGACTACTTTGTCCCAGCATAGATCACCTTGTCTTTTTGAAATTGTCCCTTAGAGATATAAACTCAGTGAAATTTCTCTTGTACAAAAGCAGAAAGCTGGTCAAAGATAAATTTTCTCTTATATAATAAATACATTTCACTGTTTGAAGCAATAAATGCAGTACTAGATTGGTAACGAGGTCTCATTATTTTTTCTGTTCACATTTCTAGATGGAAGGTACTTACCATGTGAATTGCTTCTTCTATCGCACTTCTTCCGTTTGTTATTTTTCTCTTTAAAAAATGGTCTGAAAAAATATAAATGTAACGTTATCCGCTAGGAATCTTTGATATTTTGAGGTTCTTTTTTTATATCCGGTTTTCTCATTGTTTTTATTTTCATTAAAACCTTGCGTCTTAAAGATTCTTGCTTTGGGTGTAATGCTTAAAAAATATATTGTAGGCATTATACTTTTTCCATGTATGTTTAGATATTTTTTATTTCTTTGAAAATTTATACTGTGAGCATCAAATTTTACCAGCCTTTACTTCTTATGTGTGCATCAGATATTTCGAGTACCTCTTTTTTATGTTAGTTTTACGTAGATTTTTGTTTCTATTGTCTCCAAAACATATTTGTTTTTCACATGTTTGGTCCATGGTACCTTCAGCAACATTTTGCAGAGGATTTCTGTCGCTTCAACAGTTTTTTCATCTTTAAACAGATTGTTCAACTTCCGCTGGTACAGTGGTGGACAAATATCACGTAAGTCATCTTTTCTTTGTTTCCCATCAAATTTGTATGTGTCTTAATATACTGCTTGTCTTGGAATGCATCTTCGGGTATCAGTTCCTCACCTTCTGTCCTCTATTAGAGCACTTGCCAAGTATTTAAGTTTCTGCGTGTTTGAATTTAGTATTTCCGATATGTAATTTACATTTTGGTTTCATTCTAGTGCTGATAACAATTCATTCAGTTTTCTTGTAGTTTATGCGGATGTGCCTTGTAGTGCAGTGGATATCGACTCGGAACAACAAAACAGGGTGCTGAGTTCGAGTTTAATTTTTTGTTCTCACTTACGCACAAATACCCTTGGGAAAGGTATTAATCTGTCACTTTCCTCCAGTCATGTTAAGCTTACAGCACATCACTTTGAATACACCGGTTCTCGTTCAATTACCGAAGTTATGCAACGTGAGCCTGGTCAGTACTTAGATGGGTGACCGCTTGGGAATACCAGGCGCTGTAAGCTTTCAGTGACGGATGTGCGTTGTGGTGTAATGGAAGTCGGCATGGAAAGAGAAATCGGTGAGCCGAGTTCGAATTCCAGTTGAGTACCCTGCATTCACATATGCACTGGTACCCTTAGGAAAGGTATTAATCCGTCAATTCCCTCCAGTTATGTGTTAAATAACCGGATGGGGCCTGGATGGGTTCTAGTGTTCGTGTCACAGTAAAAACACCCTTAGAAGCCCTGGCTAGGCATCAAGTATTCACTTATTTGACAAGATTATGAATTTCGCTATAAGCTGCGCCAGGGTCCTAAATACACAGGGAATACTGGAGAGGATATAGTGAGTTCTATCTCGGCAAAGGCCTCAGGCCGTAGGACGTCGCCGACGACGATGTTAAGACAGACTAAGTTCTATAGCTTTGACTAGCAACCAGTTTACCGAATAAAGCAACCTACTGTGGGAGAATCTTCTGCCTAGTCAGTCATGTCTCTCTTTCGAGACATGATCGCCTAAAGTGTGTATCACGTTTGGCACTTAACTGACTGATACATTGTGCTTTCTTCTCGCTTCCCTTTGCTCTCTTCTGTAGGGGGTTTTGTATTTCCTTTCTCTCTCTGTAATCAGAATTTTAAAAAGAAGTAAACATTTTAATATTATATTTTGACAGATTCATAATTTTTACATTCTTAATAGTCAACAACTAGGATTTTCTTCGAATAGAAATAAAAAAATTAAATATTCCTTTTTCTGCATTTTTCCATTTATTTTGCTACTCATTATTTCTGGATTTATGTAATTACTTAAAATTATATAATTTTAAAATTATTAATATCATTCGTTTTCTTGAACTTCTGGCTAGACGAGAAATTATAGATTAATTCCAGAAATGGTCAGTAAAAATCTTGCATTATTTTGTCAAATGGTGTTAAATTTTTGGACAGCTACATTTGGCAGCGGCTAGAACTAATTAGTAAGTTCCGTCTGCCATTTCTATTTGTCCGTTGGTCAGCTGCAATTGTCTGACTGGGTAGGATGTATATCAAGCTTTAGTCTGCAATTGTTACCGCTATCGATCAAACGATAGGAGCTTACCACTTGAAGGCTGAATGGACACCTGCGTCTTATTTATTCGTTCGTTTTTCGATCATTCAGGAAATCCGCACATGCCCGATACCCGTCTCTCTGCCTGCTTGTTTGTCGATTTCAATTTGGTCAAGTCGGATTTCATCATTTCCTCTATCTACTTACCTGTAAGCCAACTTGTCTAGTGTCGTTACACTCCATCAACATTTGCTTCTATCTATCGAACGAATTATCAAACACAGTACTCCAATCCCAACCTATCTACTTAAAAGCTTACAATCTATCTCATTATCCATCTTAGCCTTTTCATATGTTTCTCTATTAATATATATCTTATATGTCAGCTGCAATATGTTTGTGGCTGAAATAATGGCCTGATTTAGACCTGTTGGTCAAGTACATTTATAAACCAAAATATCCAATGATAGTTTCCAAGGCAAACAGAAATTATTCATCAAGAAGTGAGTGTGTCAAATCACCTTTCATCTTATCAGGAAATAGTGACAAATATTTAAAAAAATTAAACTTGAGTGTAATTTAATTATCTAAATGATTTAAATATACAACTAAATTTCCCTGCAAAATTTTTCAAAGTTGCATGGCTCATGGAACGAGAACAATCAATTCCAGCAATCGAAATATATGGTTTGGTTCAAAATTCCAGTCACCTGAACAAGTTCAGAGCATACAACAACCGCAACATCGTTAATATGACAATGATGATGAGGATAACTTACCGAACAATGTAAATGTGTAGAAAATCATTTATCTATAGTTATTTCAAAATGCAACATGAAACCTGTATTTTATTTATTACTTTCTACACACTACATATACACATTTGACACTACCAATATAATTATTGTTAAGCCGAAGAATTTCTTATTATAAAAAATATTTATGTTTTTATCTTATTTTCTAATTTAATTATAGATATGTAGAATTATATATAATATTGTATAACGTATGAATACAATTAGAATGTATGTGTTAACATTCTTAAATGTATAAATGCAAATAACACACGGCACACATCACTTGCGTCACAACTCGCTTATGTCATAATACTCACGAGTTCTGCGAAAATCACAAGTTGTCTACTCTGATAATAACATAAGGAAATGTTATTTTTTTCCGGAGTCAACACTGAGCAAATGTCAAATGGGATATTTTCTTTGTTTGAAATGAATTATTTATAATATATAAAAGTCGTTTATTAAAATTAATCGACATAAAATATCTTTTTGGCAAATTCCTGAGATAATGTATTGTAATTATTTAAACTATTTAAATTGTCCGCAGTGTTCTCCTAATCTTACCATATAAATTACGTTTCAAACGTTCTACGCTCATGTATTCTTAACGTATTTATAATTTTTTGAGTGAACACTTTATTTCGTTCATCGGTGAAGATTGTTCAAGTTTCACGAGCAATGTTTCTTTCATATGTTTCAATATCATTTATCCTCCTTTAACTCTTCTAAAAGCTTTCTGTTCAACTCTTTTGTTGCAATATACTGAAATCACAAATTTTTGGGTCGATCACTGGATCCAAGCAAAGAATTTATCTATTTTATCCTTGAGAATATCAGTGTATGAATTTTTTTAAATTTCTAAGCCTAATCATTCATCAAACTACTTTTTTACCAGATCTCTAATTTCAGTTTTTTATTTTGTTTTTAATCTCATTTGCATTAACACTCAAAATTAATACCTAAATAGTACCCATTGCTATGCTTGGTTGATTTCGAATATTTTGAGAGACTACCATATGCGCTAATCTCTTAAATCTTCTTATTTTTCAGTGGTGTTCACTCTCAATTATTTCCAATTCAACCTGTTTCTTTTTCTCTTCATTTGTGTTTAGTTATTCCAGATGTATATATTTCCTTTGTGTTAAATGTATGCAGTGTTCTTGTAGTCTTATAGTAAATATTGGCTCGTTTTATTTCTACAATTCTTATCGTAGTTGCAGACGATGATATACACACAATCTTTAACCATTATTTTTCATCTATGGATTAATTTTATTCAGAAAATGTGTCTGTGAAATATTGAAACGATTTTGAAGATAGTCCAAATGTTTCATGGACTACCGACATATTGTATTTTTAAGATAATCCATTCATATAGCGTAGGCAGACCGAGACTGTTTTCTGCGTATTTTCAACTTCTTGCACCCTTATATTCCAGTTTGTTAAAGCTGCTCTAACGTACCCAGCGTAGCCATTACTTTGTAAGATGCAGATTATATTGATTGTTTCTGAGTCATGTATCTCTGGACCGCTACTAATGAATTTTGCTCGATGCTGTAAGGATGGATGGTGGAATGTGTATTTGAGATATATTCCGGTGAATGAAGTCTTGTGATCTAGGGATATCTTGAACTTATGCTCTGTTAGAGATAAGAGGACAGCCAGGAATTCTACTTTGTTATTATTTTCTTTCTCTATTGTGAAAATATCTCAAGAACATCTTTAGTGATTTCAACAATATAGGTAGCTTTAGTCATATGGATACTAATTCATAATCTTTGAAGTATGCTATCTATAAATTAGGCATTGCTGGTGATAATGTCGATCTCATGGCTAACCATTCAACCTGCCGATAGTTGTCTGTTTCTGAGGTGGATTGTTTATGCAAAGAATGTCAGCATCCCTATCAGGTTATTTATTATTCTACTGGTAGATTCTACTAACGATGTGTTCAATGTCGGTTTGTACGTGACAAGAGATAGTGCCTCCACTTTGGGTACATTGTTGAACAGTCTCACAATGTCCAGGCTCACCATGTGATTGGATGGGATGGGAGCATCTTTGATCAAATTAATGAAATGAAAGGATTATCTGACATATGATAGTGATTTTCCTATTAATGTCTCAATAAAATGTATTAAAAATCGACACAAAGGTGTGCACATACAGATTTTGCAGCTACCAGTTTGACTGAGCTTATTATCATCGTTTTGAATTACGGGTTAACGATATACATTAGCGAGAATATAGTCCAAATCTATGTTAAGAAAAAGCCTAAATGCAAAATAACTTGAAGCTACATAGAATATTTTATCAACAAAATATAGGGATATAAATGTAAATAATACAGTTAAAAAATATAAAGTTAAAAATACTTATAAAGTTATAAGAATAATTTTATAACATTCGAAAAATATATGATCAAAAACATCAGAACAATTAAGAAATCATAATATTATAGTAGATACATCATATCCAAATGAAAATAGCGTTCATAATTCATTAGTACTTGATGTGTAAACTTTTATTTTCAATAACAGCTTAAGATATTTTCTCCATGAATGAATTAATGTCTTGCATTTATTAACGGTTATTTTCTTTCATTCTCCTTGCAAATTAGCCCATACTTCTTCGACTTTTGTTGGATTATTTTCTTTGGCTCTTTCATTTAGTAACTTCTAAACATTCTGAATAGGATTCAAAATATATCTAATTATATATATATATATATATATATATATATATATATATATATATATATATATATATATATATATAGTGCAATGAAATTGCCATTTTAACAGAGTAAGTTCCTATTAAATTCGAAGTTTCTTGAGGACATGGTTATTATATCAACACTCATCGGGACTGTTATGCCTCTTTATTTTTCCTTTTTATTTATTAGGAGGCTCGGCGTAATTTAATATTTTGTTGGATATGTCTTCTTTGCGATTGGTTGATTTTCTTTTACATTTATTTTTTTTATTGTGCAGCCATTTGAATTGTTTTAAATTGGTTTTAATGCTTTTTAATGTACTCGTGAGTGAGTACCTGCTTAATTGCTTTGTATTTAATAGGTTTCTCCTAAATTACTATTTATAGCTCATTTTTTCTTGTCATATGTATTGAACTATTTTGTTGTATTAACCCTTTTTTGACTTGAAATTTATCTTAATGTGTTAGTATGTTTGAAGCCTAAGATTTTCATTGTTTAGGTCATGGCTGGATGTTTGTGTTCTAGTTTCCTATTGGGTTTGATTTGATGAACTCACCGAACTGATCAGTTTTGCTAATAAGAGAGTACTTAATAGTTGCCACAACGTCATACATAGAGAGTTAAGAACTGAGGAAAGAAGGTTGTTTATGAAAATTGTGAGCAACATGTAGAGATTTCTGGCACGCTTCGAGGTACCCAAATTACCATACAGAGTTTGACAATTTTTAATTCAAGCTTCAAATTTGTCATCGATAGTAAATTTACAACAAATGTACATATTATTGATGGCCGTGCGTTTATGTAATTGATACCACCTCGAAATGAGTAATTGGATACCCAAGTTCGAATTCAAACTAACGTGAATATAGCCTTGGAAACGTATGGAATATGAATTCGTCACTACTTCCCTAAATATGGGCCAAATACCAGGATACCCTGCCAAGTAGATTTGGTTGAAACCCGGGCTATCACATAAAGAAACGAGAACATTCATTAGGAAAGTCTTCTGCTTAGTAAGTCATGAATAAAAAGAATCGTAGTTGCCCAAGCGTGTATGACCTATGACGTGTGTCATGTATGGCATTTCACTGACGAAATATTTATTGGGTACATGTACTTGAGGAAAAAAAATATCTTCCCAAAACAATCAAAATTCTATTCAATTTTCCATAAGATAAGAAAATTTAATCGCATTCTATCATAAGATAAGGCCACGGAAAACATCTCACTAAATATTAGTATACGAGAGTCCATATACTTGTGTGTAAATTATATTTCACTTATTTTAAGATTTTTATTAAACAATAGCTTAAAAAAACTTCAGGCTAGCTTCTGCACAGGTTTAATTAAGTCCCAGCTCTAAATTAGATGAATCTGTTGTCCAACTTAAAAAAAAGAATTATAATTTTGAAGAAGTAATATTGAATTCCTTAATTAACTTCGTGGAATTTCAAAACCTTTTGGTATCACTGATTTGAGCCAAGACACCGATTTAAGTCGAAACTCTGATAAAGGTTGAAGTTCAAATTCAGTCAAAAATTGCTTTTGTTAAATGATAAACTTCGAGGAACTTCAGTTAAGTTGAGTTTTTAAAATCCCAAACTCTGCGGAACTTCAAAATATCACGTCCCGTAACCTCTTATTTTCATTTTCCTTCCTGGTCATTCTAAAGAAATATAGATTTCCTAAGTTCCAAGTTTTGGAGACATTTAAAATTGAATTAGAATGAAAAGATATTATCTTCACACATTTTTTTTTATTAAACATCAATAGAAATGTAAAATTTATAAAATGCCTATTTTCTTCAGTCATTTTAAATTTGAATTTTTAAATTCTAAGCAACTATCAGAATGCTGGATATTCAAGCACGATTTAAGGAGAAGATTTTCAATCTTAGTATCATCCTGATTCTAAAAAGATGCCATAGATAAATCTATCTATCGCCCGGTTCACACTCAACCAACGTCTACTGAACAGGTTAAGAGGATCATCCGTTGTTCCCTGTTTAGGATGTGGTTTCCGGCTTTTTCTTTTCCAATCTTTTCACTATTACGTAGCCCCCTGCGCATCAGTGGCGTTACCGCCTTGCTCTGGGTGATACGATTAAAAAAATGTCTGTGTAAATCCGAAGTGGCATGAGTTCAAGTGTTTTAGGCATATAGAGAGAAAGACTGAATTCGCTGTTTATTTACTTTGATGTACATCCGTGTGATATATATATATACTTCATTTTTGCGTTAATATGATTAATTATTCTCTATTCAAATTCCGACTAAAGTTATTGTATGATATTTTAAATATATATATTACATTCCTGTTATTAAATACCATTTAGAAATATACAGATCTCAACTTGTGCAATAATAAATATATATTTCTAAATTTTTTTGTAATCTACAGTTTTTACATAGTGATTGATTATTATGTATATATTCTTAATATATAAATCATATCTATCTTATAGTAACAATATTTTTTAAATGTTAACTTCTTATGGATTTTAGTTTTTTCTCATGATACCTTGAACATTACATATATTTCGCTATTTAAATTCAGTCATTCAAAAATTTTCTCTATTTCCAGCATATGCGCATTTAGCACTGATGTCAGTCTTTGATTCTCTTTCACATTGATATGTTATTAAAATTGTCCGGAGGTCGTCGAGGTTAACCAGCCAAGTGTGTTCTGTTATATTCTGTCGCCTTCTTTTGGAAATTTGAAAGCGTACAATCAATTCGTTCTGGCCAGGAGTTACGTCAGTGTCCCTTTTTGAATACACTCACCCTGTTACAGATGGCTGCGTAACTTTATTGCCTTGGAGCGTTTTATTAAAAAATCGATACGATTCACATTGACCAGATTTAAATGATAAAATTTGACCCAATATTCCCATTATTTCGTCTCACGTACCTATTTAAACTGCTTTAAAGCAAAGCTCATGTTCAAATAAAAGACTAGAGAAACTAAAATCAGTATTTAAAAAAATCAAAGATATTATGCACTGCTTTTATAAAATCTCGATTATTTTTTTACAAACATTACAATTTAGTAACATTATGATCAGTATAGTTTAAAATATTTATTTTTCAGTATTATAATTGATTAGATGTTATAACTTATTCTGTGAAGAGTCCGACAAGATTCCTAAATGCACGGGTATATTTCTTTTTCTCGAAGCTATTCACTGCACATTTATTATTCAACGAAACCAACATTTCTTTGACATGTTAAATAGGATTCATGTCAAGGAAAAGATTCGGCCATGGGAAACGCTTAATACATACTTCAATCTGTCATTCGCTTTTTTTTTCGGTTGTGTGCAATGGAATCCCGACTTCCATAAAAATGTGTACGTTTAATCTTAAACGGGAAAGAGTTTTAAGTGATAGGAAGACATAATTCAGAATAAATGTGAATCTTCGTGAATTGGTCTTTCTATAGCATCCAAGAAAATTGAAAGAAACTTATTGGAAATTACAACATATTTTGAAATCGCATGACAAGTCTCATAGGGAGAGATAGTCTGTTTAACAGAAATGTTACAGAAGACTACACAGAGGTCTCTTGTTAAAACACCAGATCAAATATATGATCCATCGTCACGAGGCAGACCCTTAATTTTCACGAATCATAATGAATAGGGTTTCTCTCTGTAAAACCAAGTAGCTTGATTGGCTTTTGAAAAGTGAAGACTGAAAACCTCAAACTGAACTTAAATTAAAACTCGTTCTTAAAATCAATCACTCGGTTCGTTGTACCGCTTCCTTGTAGTCCCGACATGAGCCAGCGGTTCAGTCTTCACATTCTGGTTACGATTCTACGAAAAGCGTCCCCATATCCTTTTAAGTGAAGCATTATTTTCCACCCTTTAAACCATTTCGCACAGAAGAAATGCCGAAAAACCCTCAAACAACATTGTCCCAAAGGAAATCAGACGCAAAAGAAAAAACGAGTGGATGACTGAAGAGATCCTTGACATGATGCCAAGACATGGAAGAGAATACAGGAAACTGCACAAGGAAATAAGGAACAAGTGCAGACACGCAAAAGTGGAATAGCACAGTGACAAATGCGCAGTGGATGAAAGAATGAGCAGGACTAAAAAAGTAGACATACATAAAGAGATAAGAGAACTGACAGGACAAAAAAATGCTCCTCAGTAGGATGTATAAAAGCCAAGCATGGAACGACAATACTGGAGAAAAAAGAAATACGCAAGCGATGGGAACACTATGTAGAAGATATTTTCCACAACAAGGGAGAGCAACCAATAATACACAAAGATGAGGACGGACCGGAAAAATTAATGTCCGAAGTGGAAGATGCAATGGCCAAACTGAATAGAAACAAAGCAGCTGGCCCAGACGGCATTGTAACAGACTCGCTGGAAGAATTCGGCATATAAAAAGTTACGAAAATAATAAATGAAATAAATAATAGCGGTATAATGGCAGACGAACTATGCAAATCCATTTTCTTAGCATTTCCTAAGAAGCCAGGTGCCAACGTGTGTAAACTACACCGAACTATCACCTTAATGAGTTATATTCCAAAACTGATCTTCCAAATACTGATGAACAGAGCAAGATGTAGTATCAGGCCAGAGATAGGACAAGAACAGTGCGGGTTCGTCAAAGACACTGGGACAAGGAAGGCCATATTTATGATTAGGAAGCTCAATGAAAAGGCAATAAAAATGAAGAAGGACTTATACTCTTGCTTTATTGACTATACAAAAGCGTACGAGAAAATACCCCACAAAAATTGATGGAGATGCTGAGCAGGCTAGACATGCTTGGAAAAGATATTAAGGTAATTAAAAACCTCTACTGGCAGCAAACAGCCTGCATACAGACAGGTAACGAATTCAGCAGTTATACAAAGATAGAAAGAGGCGTAAAACAGGGATGTGTATTTTCACTGGATCTATTTAACTTGTACAGCGAGAATATTTGAGGACTCTAGATGTTATGTCAGGATTTTTCATCGGAGGTCACAATCTGAACAACATAACATACTCAGACGACACAGTATTGATTGGAGACACGAAACAAAAAACTGCAGTACCTTCTACAGAAGGTAGCTGAAGAGAGTGACATGAAGAGATTACAAATAAACTGCAAGAAAACCGAATGCATGGTCATCAGCAAAAAGAGCAGGCCCAAAGTGCCAAATAGTGGTGAGGGGTGTTAAAATCAAGCAGGTACGAAAATTCAAATATCTGGGAACTGTTCTAACTGAAGATGGAATGTGCGACACAGAGATCCAAAGGCGAATTGGCATGACGAAAGACGCATTCCAGAACCTGAATAAAGTATTAAAACACAGGAAACTTTCACTAGAAACAAAGAAGGGAGTACTTGATTTCTTTGTAATATCAGTTTTTCAATATATCAACAAAGATGAAGAGAAAACTTGAAGCATCTGAAATGTGGTTCTACAGTGGACCGAGCATGTGAGCATTGACGAGGTTTTGGAAATGATGAAAAGGAAAAGGAAATTAATATTTAGCATCAGGAAGAGACAACTGAAGTTCCTGGTACATATCGTGAGGAAGGAAGGCTTAGAGAATCAGATACTAACGGGCCAGACAGAAGGAAAAAGAGACAGAGGAAAGCAGAGGATAACATATTTAAAGGGCCTGAGCAGGTGGATGACAGAACGGGGGATGAGAGACATAACAGGAGAAAGCGTGCTAAGAGCCACCAGGTATAGGGAGAGGTGGAAGGCCATGATCGCCTACGTCCTGAAGAGAGAAGGTACATAAAAGAAGAATGATCGATCTCACTATTTGGCTGTCGAACTATATATATGTAACCGTATCTTCTATTCTAATAGTTTATTTACTCACACTTCTCGCCGGTGGCAATCACTTCTGAACTCTTTTTTCGCATTCACTTACAATCGTCAGAAACTTAAATGCAACCCAAATCGTCATCTACTATCTTTCTAATACCTGTTTCTTTATTGTGTTTTCTACGGCAACAATACCAGTTACAAAAATAACAAACGTAGTTCGTAAATTTGTAATGCAGTTCCTTGAAATTTTAGAACCAACTTAATAAAAAATTATCCAAATGTTGACCTGAAATTAAAGCACAAATACGATGTTTAGAACCGCTCATGATTAAACATAACAGACATTCACTGTCAATTGTATTTAACAGCATATGTTTAGAAAATTATCTGCTGCCTCGATACACTATATATATATATATAGTGTATCGAGGATACACTATATATATATATATAGGAGAAGTGGATATACGAATATCCACTTATGAATCATAATATAAATAAACGCTTATGTACTGTACATTTCATTTTTTTCTTTCTTCTTTACAAATAGAAACATGATTATTATTTGTTATTAATCTTATTTTGATGGGTCTCATTTTAAGCTAAATTACCTTTCTTTCGTTTTTCTGAAATTATGTAAACATTTTATACTTACTTCCTTTCTTTCTTTAATTATTTTAGTACCCAATTTTATTAGTTATATTTATGTGTGTATGTGTATTTTCTGCGGAAGTTCTTATTAATGTATGCTATATCTAGGTTGTTGCAGTAAAATCCGACACTTGAGAAAAAGAAAGCAAAAGAGTCAATAAAAACAATGTTCATATGCAGTGACCCGACAACTTATTTAGTAAAAGAGTTACATACTACATTATATTTCAATGTAACCACCGCCGGTGGCGACAACCATCTCAAGGCGGGCGCGGAGTGAGTCACACGTTTTGACGACCATGTCTTTCTGAATAGCGATGAACGATGGCAGCTTGCAGAGAGTCGACCGTGTTGCTTGTTGGTCTAGGCCTCAATCACGCCCCAGAGGAAATAATCAAGTTAGTTGCAGTTGGGTCAGGAGGGCGCTTACAATTCCGGCGGCCAGTGGTGAGGAAAATTGTTGAGCAGCCACGCCTCGGTCGTCTTGGCCTGATGTGTAGGATCGGAGTCCTGCTAGAAGACGTATTGGCGTCGAGCGGCGATCTCGTCCATCCAGGGTTTAACCACGCTCCTCAGCACATCCTGGTAGCTATCAGCGGTGAATTTCAGGCTCTATACAGTAAATGAAACCTTTCTAGCAGCCATGGATTCAATGTAGTCATTCCACTTGAGGTCTTCTGATAGAGATATTCCAAGGTGGTGCTGTTTTATGCTTTTTAGGGAGACTAGCGTCATCTATGCTGATGGGATTTATGAGCCATTGTCCATGGTGGTTAATGGAAAGAAGCTTTATTTTGAAAGTATATAAACTTACGATACATTTCTTAACACATTCCACGACAGACTGAATCGATATCGAGGTTCGCTTTGTAAGCCTCGGCAGATTTCTTGTCGAGGCAGGAGTAAATACTGGTGTCATCAGCGTAGATGCCTACTTGGGCTCTGAGTACAACAGGCAGATCGTTGATGAAGATCAGCAAAGGCATAGAACGTAGAATAAGGCAGTGAGGAACACCCGAGTTTGTCTGATAGTATCTGAAAGCATGCTCATTTAATACTACATTCATTACGCGATTTGAAAGGAAATAATGGATTAGATCAGTTATAACATATACCTGTATCTTGCTGATATATCCCGAAAAAGATGATCAGTTGAAGAACGGAACTCCATCCCAGGAATAAGAAGTACAGTTTTAATTTACTAAGTTACAATTAACAATAATACGCATATAGGCAAGTGGAGCGGAATCGACTATCGAATAGTGAATGCCCTCGCTTGAGACCTTTCCCCATTGTCGTACCGCTCGTTACCGTCTTTTATAAAGTAGAACATTCTATTCTCGGGGATGGCAGGATGATCCACTGTTACACTTGAATAGAAGGCTAACAGTCCTGTCTCTCAAATTAATTGGTGATATCAATGGCAACAACTCTAGTTAGCCGTATTTATCGAATGCCCAGATTATATACACTGTGGTCGTTTGTATATCAGCAGTAGACATGCTGACGCGGAAACCTTCCTGCTTTTCGGCTAAGAAGCCGTGGGCTGCCAGATAACGTACCACTTCATAGATAATAGCCTCGAGCACTTTGCCAAAAATCATTAGGAGGCTGATAGAGGAATAAAAAGAGGGTTCTCAAGAATTCTTAAAAAACAGGAACGACAGTGGGGTATTTCCAGCAGGCAGAAAAGCAAGAAATGTAGAAGCAATATTTGTAGAGTTTTGATAGGACAGATAAGAGTTCAGGGGCACATAAAATCGTGACAATTATTGGTAATCTGTCACCTCTGCTGCGTTATGGTGTTCAAGCTTTGAAATTAATTTAGAGACAAGAGAGGGAGTAGTGTTAAAAACACTCATTTGAACCTCAGTTCAACGTAGAACATCAGGTGCTTATACCCTAGAAGAATCAATCTTTAAGTTAGTGGAAGATTTTCGAGCAATCATTCGGCCTAGTGAGAAATTCAAATTTATTGATTAAAGGGTGGATTGAGGGCTGGCTGTTTTTAACACACTTTTACAAAGCCGCTTGTAGCCTTTCGAGCCAAAAAATTCGGGATGCTCTACGCTGCTTTATTCTCTCGGCTAACAACAGCTTTGTATCCTTTCGGATCATCTTGCATTCAAAACATGCCGCAGTGAAAATGAGGTCAAGAAGGAACTGACGAGAGGAAAGTAACTTATCTATATTGTTCGAGATTCTGTGAAGTACGAAACATTCACAAGATGAAGGGCAGAGAAAGAAAATATTGCTAAGCGTGCTTAGTAGAGAGAGAGAGAGACGGAGACACATGTAGTAATGGCTTGGAGATTGAAAAGAAATTTCTCTACCTAGAATAAGATGTTCGATTATACGAATGCCACTTTCATGCATTGAAGTCTTTCAAAAAGAAGGAAAGTTAACCAGGGATATATAAAAGATGATTTGGAGACACTATTTCCTTATGATCCATGTCAGGCGCAAGCTGAACTTGAAGATTCATTAGTAGTTGATCACACCACACTTTCAAAATATTTAAAAATGTTAGGAAATGTTTAAAGTTAAGGATATTGAAAACATAAGGTGCCGTATACGTTGAAGTCGAGAGATGTCGAACGATGTTTTAGCACATTAAAAAAGAAAGTTTTTTTTCACATGTTATTGTGACAGGAATGAAATGTGGATACACAACAATTATTCTCACCGTAAAAGATCGTGGGGTAAGCCCTGCTATGAATCAATATCTGTAGCAAAGACGAATATCCCATATTTTGGTGGGACCAGCTAGGTATAGTATAATATAAACAGCTAAAATCGACCGAAAAAATCACGAGAGATCATTAGAGAAACATTCATAACAAACACACTTTTACCAGCCTTAAAATACAGTAGTTAATTTGCATTTATATATTTATTTTGTTTTAATTACTCAGGCTAATTGGCAAAAAAACTATATTTTAGTATAAACTGTGATTCTTGTCAAATGCAGGTATCCCGTTAAACCGTTAAAATAGCTACTCATTCAAACATAACAATAAAGCCAACAACAATTTATATATATATATATATATATATATATATATATATATATATATATATATATATATCCGAGTGAGTATAGAATGAGGAGAGAAAAAAGAAAACTTTTTCCGGCCAAAATATTAATTTAAAACAGTGCTCGATATATGGTGTATAGAGCAGTGAATATTTATTATAAATTATGTTTTAGAACATGTACATAATTTCTTCTATATATGTCCTCTTGCCTACAATCATATGTTTGTTTCAGTGTTTAGATTTAAACACTTCCTCCGGGGAAATAATGGTTTGGAATCATTCTCTGTTTATATTTGGTTCCTTGTTGTCGTCGTGGAGGTTGGTTGGGGTTATTGGTACTTAAGTGAATGTCTTGTTTTGATCGTTAGACTTTTGAGGAATTTGGTGTGTAAGTGTGACATTGTTGATTAATGGTATTATCTGTTGGAATTTATGTTTTATCTTTTTATCGGTTGGGTATATCATTTGGTTAGGATTTCTAAGAGAGCTCTGTTGAGTGGTCATTTTTATGGTCGGCTATCATTTAATTGGTTGATGTCTGCTGTTAGTGGACCTAATTCATATATTTACTTTGATCCTGTGTCTAGGTTTTCATAGACGATATAGGGGTGGGGTGTTTTTTCTTTTCAATTTAGATTTTTTCGGTAAATATATATATATATACCCTCTTCTCCTCTTTCTTCTTTCTTTTTCTTTCTCTTTTCCTTCTTTCCCCTTTCTCTTCTCCTTCCTTTCCCATTTCTCTTTTTTTCCCGTTTCCTTTTTCTTTTCTTCTTTTTCCTTTTATTCAAGTTTCGAGTATAATTATTTCAAGAAATCGAAATTTGTACTTTTTGGGAACTAAATGCGATTTAGGTTTTTATCAGTTTTTTGTATGAAGTTGTATGTTTAATCTTAATTTTAAGTTTAGAGAGTCGGTTTTTTCTTTTAATTTCTTTCTCCTTTTCTTCTTTTTTCCTTTTTTCTCCTTTTTAACTTCTTTTTTTCTATAAATTATCGTTTGGAATCTTATTTATTTATTTTAATTTTTATATATTTTTTATTTATTTAGATATTTTTGCGGGCATTAGATCTTATTTTAAGGATTTATTACATCGATTTTTTATCTTTTATAATAATAAAAATATTTATTCAAATTCCCAGCATTTTTTGGGGTGATTGGAGGTTTAGATTTTGCGTGTGCTTACAGTTTATTTTTTTGTATAATGTAATTATTCTGAAGTAATATATTTAATATTGATTTTGAATGTATGAGTTTTGATTCTTTTTCAAGTTTGGGAGCCATTTATTTAATTTTGATTTTTCTAGTAAGGAATATTTTTGTATTTAAGTAAGGTAATTGTGTCAAGTAAGGTTATTGGTATATGATTTAGTGATAGACCTTCCTTTAAGGATTCATTGGATCGATTTTTTTCTATAGTATTTTTTATCTTTTATAATGAGGATATCAATGGAACACTTTGTATTTCTTAGCATGATTGTAGGGTTAAGTCCCTAATGTGCTTGCAGTTTACTGTGGTTTCGTGTCTCTGATTTAAGAGCTTGTTAGTATTTATATATTTAAGGATCTCTATTTTTTCTTGAAGGCAAAGAAAGCATGGTTTTTTTTATAGATTTTGCTGTTCTTGCTTTTTTGAGAATTTTCTATTTGACCTTAGGTGTTTTATTTTCGTTTTTTAATTTCCAAAAGTGTTTGGAGAGAGATGTCATGTTTTGTTTTTCTTTTTTATTGAAGAATGAGAGGTGATTGTAAAGGCGCTTTTTAAATACGTTCATAGTATTCCCAATATATATTTTTTCATCCTTAGGATTTTCTAAGGATGAGATCGAGCACATATATATCAGAGATTTCGTCAGACATTTATTGGACATGGGGCATTGGTTGAGGTTTCTACAGTTACAGAGGTTGCTGTCATGGGACGGATTTGCATTAGTGTTGAATTAATTTTTTGCTGTGTATTTTCAATATTTTTGTGTTATGCATTTTGATTATTTTTTCGAGATTATTAGAACAGCTATAGCTTAATGTCATGGTATTGTTATTAAAGATTATGCTTAGATGGTTATTTTTGGGAAAGTGCTTCTCTATTAATTTAAGAAATTTATGTCCCAGCTTGAAATTAATTGATGGGTTGAATGGAGGGTTATACCATATTATTTTCCTGCTTATATTTCTGCTTTTTGGACTTTTGAATTTTTCCACAAAACTGATTTTTGATGATTTATACCCGCTTTCATTAAGGATTCTATTATAAATTACCTTGTGCTTATCAAATATCTATTTGTTGGATGAGTGTGTGTTAATGCGACGTTCAACTGATGATGGGATGTGCTTAACAATGGATGGCGGGTGATTAGAGTTGGTGTTTATATATATTGGGTTAGCGTTGTTTTTGATGTAAGGTTGGAAAGTGTACGATACTAGGTCTAATGTTATGACTAGGAAGTCTACTTGCTTGATATTGTACTTAATTACTACGTTAAGGTCAAAGGCTTTAAAGACTCTATGGACTAATTTTCTGGTTTTATACACGCCAGTAGATTTATCAATTATCATCAGTCCGTCGTCCCTATACAGTCCTATCCTGCTCGTTTCTATTTCCTTATGTGCAGTTAAGTTGTACAGTAAGAATAATCCGGTTAGATCCGAAGCTTCTTCAGAATCCAGTGCACCCATTGATAAAACAAAGTTCTCCTTGAGTTCTTAGTCCACTGTTCGTTGTTGTGGATTATAACTGATTTCCTGCAGCTGCGGATAATTTTGATCTCATCCTCTGTGATGTCCGAGTAGAACTCAGCAAATTGTAGGGCGAGGCTGAATAGGTTCTCCGAAATTGATGGGTAGAAGTCCACAATGCCAAATTGCAAAGAAGTGCCTTTATTTTTTCCACAAATTTTTTAAAACCACTCGATTACATCTACCGTACATTTCTACTGCGTTAGTTTAATTTTGTTTTTTATCTGTTTGTTGACTCTTTCCAATATTGTTTTACTTATCCTACCTATTCTAGATTTGGTAGGGTTTATTATCCTTGTTGGTAATTTTCTGTAAAAATCAGGTTTGTGGTCCTTCAACAGTACATATGCTTCTTTCGTTGCTAGTTTGGGGACTCGGTCACTTTCAATTTGTCTGTAATTATTTTATCTTCCTGGTTTATTCTATCTATGTGGTTTTTATGTTCTTTGTCTATTTTTCTGTATTTTTTGGTTAGTTTATTTAAATAAGATCCTTGTATTCATTTGGGTCCATCTTATAGAAGTTCGATGTTTTGTCTGATTTAACAAACATTTTATCAGATTTGTGCATGTTGTTAACCTTTATTTCCCCTGAGGAAGTGTTTAAATCCAAACACTAAAACAAACATATAAATGTAGGGAAGAGGACATATATAGAAGAAATTATGTACATGTTCTAAAACATAATTTATAATAAATGTAAAAATATATATATATATATATGAATATATATATCTATATATATATAAATATATATATATATATACATTTATATATATATATATATATATATACATATATATATACATATTTATATACTTATATATATACAAACTTTCATATTTATATATATATATACATATTTTTATATTTATATGGATATATATATATACACATTTTATATTTATATATATATATACATATTTTATATTTATATATATATATATACATATTTTTATATTTCCATATATATACATATTTTTATATTTATATATGTATATACATATTTATATATTTTCATATATATATATAGATATATATATTTATATCTATATATACATATATATATATTTATATATGTATATACATATATATATTTATATATATATTTATATATTTATATATATATACATATATATATATATATTTATATATATTTATATATATATACATATATTTATATATATATATATTTATATATATATATACACATACAGACACATATATATATATATCACATTGAATAGACTGCGACATTATGCTTACTTTTAATAAAATCTGTTCATTCTCTTTTGCGTACTATAATTAACAGATGTAAGAAATGAACTATAACTTTTATAGAATATTATACATTTTTCGATATTCCTATGTACTTTCTTTTTTTTCAGAGATCATCTTCGGCGGTGTGAATTATGGTAACAAAAATAAGATAAGGAGATTAGATATAGCTGGTAATATCGAGAAAAGAATAATAAAAAATGTCAAATTTACAGCGTATTTCGCACATTTTTCAATTATACTACGCAAAAGATTATTCTTGATTTTGAATGGATTTTCTTAAAAAATAATCAAACAAAATGTTAGCAATTTACTTAATCTTACATTACCCAAAAATATTTGCTGCCTGAAAGCACAAATACATATATATATATAATCTACTACCTTTTCATAATATGGTTAGATTTATATTGGGTTATCTAAGTGCATGTTGATTTTTACTCGTTCATATTCCAACAGTGTGGAACATATTCAGTTTATCGTCATATATATTATGCTTACATTTCCAATTAGCACAGATTATCTCTTGAGAAAGAAAGTTTAAAAATGCTTCATTCGTGTCATTTTTACATCCCTATGTCCTGTGAGCTGTGAAGGTGCATCAATTGGCATAGCTGTACGGAAGAATTCGCGAATCAAATAGCCTTATTGATGAAGAACGCTCAAGCAGTCCTTCCACTACATTGCTCAAATTCGGAATTGGCAAAAACACCAAATTCATGAAAATCAATTCTCTCTAAGCACATTTTGAATTATTTCTATTAGTGATCTGCTGTATAAACGCAATAAAAATGTACATTTCTAAAGCATAATTTAACTGCCGATGAGAAATGGATCGTTTGCAACAATGTTCAGCGAAAATATCAAGGTTGATGTGTCATGGGCCAAGTTTAGACACACACTCCATCTTTATCCTAAGAAAATTCTGCTGTGCTTCAGGTGTAATTGGAAATAGATTTTCTACTATGAATGTCTGCTTATGCAGCCAGTCAATTGATTCTGAAAAGTTCTGCTCTGAACTGGACGATTTAAGGCAGTAATTCAAGATTAACGTCCAGAACTAGCGAACGGGATTTTTTATTTTTTTCATCACACATTTCTCATTTCAAATTTCCTTTACTCCTGTCTTTGCACTATGAAGTGAATGTTAAAAATGTTGAGTTCTTTGCCGAAAAACCATTGAAATTCTGCGAGGACGAAAAAAATTGACGAAAAAAAAATTGTATATTGACCCTCTAGTAATAATGAAAACCAAGTATGCTGCGTTTAGAATAATTTCGCTTGTTTACTTATTTATGAGATTTAATATTTAGAGAGAGATTGTACAATAGAGAGAGAAAGAGATGATAATAAACAGAAAGAGAATAAGGCGATTAAGAAGAAACAAATATATTGAAAAATGCGTAAAATATGATTATATTTTTGGAGCATATTTCATTTTTAATATATTTGGATCCAGTTACCGGTTCGTTAATTTTTATTGCGTCTGTTTATGAGTATGCGAATTTAAATATAGCAAGATATACTAAAACCAGAAAGATTGCTACACAAAAATTTTAAAAACGAAACATTCACGTTTAGTTTTCTATGACAGGAATAATTACAGAAGTGTATTAAGCCAATAAAAAAAACAATTATTATCAAAAATAAAGCGACATTGATCATGTCACGCGCCTACTTAAAAGGAGAAGCTAAATTAAATGAATACATACGTTGCATCAATTACTGATTTCTGTTACCCTATTTTGGCGTCATGTAGCCCCGGTGTCTAGCCAGAATGAAAGGGCGATAAACAAGTGGTGAATCACTGTCTATTAACGAGACGAATTTTCCGCCATTCACTGGCAAGCGACAAATCTGATTGCTAATGATGGGAATTTGCAAAGATTTTTCTGTCACTGTGTTCTTCAAACGTAGTTGCCAAAAACTAAATTTGTAGAAAATGTGTAAAGAAAAAAGTTTATTACTTCTATGTTCACAAATCTCTATACTTGCCAAAATATATTCTATGCCAAATTTGAAATGATGTGTCCCTCAGATATTTTTCTGGAATTTCAACGTCAAAAGACACATTTTAAATGTTTTCTGTTCAAAATATATGCAAAACTATTAATCAGATGTTGTTTTGATAAAAAAGAATTATGATGTCTAGATAGTGATATAAATCTTATGTCATGTTATATTAAACACTAAATTCTGCATGTAATGCCATAAATTTCTATGCATATTCCTTTGTGAAATGAATCCTAGAGCAGTATACTTTATATGTAGTTTAAATGTTTGAGTCTTATCTGAATATCACTGATCGTCTTAATTGACTCATAAATATCTTAGCCTCCCAGGTATTTCATTGAGAAAGATATCACGCGATAGGTGATTTGCAGGATAAATTTGGAAAACAAACATAGTGAAAAGCATTCAAAAGAATATAAGACAGCCTCAGAGGTAATATATTACATTTTCAAACTTTCTGCCAAATAAATATATAAATACACTTATATATAGCGTTAAACCAGCGATAATTTTATATAGAGATAAACAAATCTCCAAAACATCTTAAAGCAGAATTATTTTTTTAAGACACTATCATTTTGTATCCATGAACAGATGTCAAGAAAAATGCGAAATTTGCAGGATTTATTTGGTGAACACCAAGAGTTTCTCATTTGAAAATTATAAAATATTCTGCATACTGATAATTGCTGGTATATTGGATAGCGGTTTTTAAAACAGAGTGTAAATTCCCATCATGTTTGTTACCGAATATAAATGTGGGAAATGTATGAGATAGAAACACAATTTTGGCGTTATTTAATTGGAAACCAATCAATGAGAAGGAAATCGCTGAACCCACACGAGCCAAATAAATCCTTACTCTATTACGGTAACACTGCTCTTCAATAAAACATTTAGAATATATATATATATATATATATATATATATATATATATATATAATTTCCTATATATAATTTTTATTTACTGACTTTTATGTGAAATGACGTATTGAAACTCTTTACAATCTTCAAAATTTAAGGACCATTATCTTCAAAATTATTGCCAATATCACGACGTTTCAACCGTTGAATTCTTCTGCCGTCTTTAGGTGATATATTTTGAAATTTCAAACAGAACTTATTATTTAGCCTACGAGGTAAGATTTTTCTAATTCAACGAGTCATGCTTTTGAATAACTCAATTTCATATAATTTAACTTAATATTTTCACTGACAATTTTATCCATGTATAAAAATTTATAACTTGTTATTGACGGCTGTTGTCATTTGTTATATAGTTGCATTAAAAATATGGTAAATATGTTCTTCAAATTGAAGAAGGGAGTCATCTAAGATGAATATCAGACTTCAAATTTGTGCTTGATTCTTTTTTACCCTATACTGTTTTGTAATATTTAAATTTGCTTTTTAGCACATAAAATTTAATGAGGAACGATCAAAACTTTAATTCCAAAAATTAGGCCCAGAGAGAAAATTTTGGAGAACCCGTCAGATCTTATAGAGCTTCTTTAATTTTCTTTTTAAATTTTTTGCTATTAATGTATTGGATCTACATTAAGTTTAGAATCTACCATGATAAATGTACGCCAATGTAATGTAATATATTTCCATTCCAAACAACGAATTCACTATTAAGATGTTGGCTATTTAAATAACATTAAAAAACAAAACAAAAAATTGAAGATGTTACAACATTAGATTTTATTCAAAATAGTTTATTATTTTCAGCAATTATAACTTTGATTATATGTTACTTGAGATTCCCACAATGCATAATACTTTAACTTGAAAGGAAATACGCAAAAATTCTTTACGCGTGTCAAGTTTTAACAGTGATATCCAGTATAAATTAATTTATACGTCTAAGAGCAAATAGCGTGCAAATGCTAGTGTGGGTGTGATTCATATACTCACTTGCGTACAATCCACCGACTTGTTTGCGTTGTAGTTGAGGGAAAAGAATAAATGAAAGGAAAAATAAAATGCAAAATTTGAACGCCAGTTTTGAAACTTCTTACTACCGGGTGTCTGTTTACAATGTATTAATCTCAGCGTCTGTCAGCAATAGTTTGATTTGTGGATTTTTCCCAGGTTACTTGTCAACAAAAATGCACGCAGACATGCCGATTGCAAGGAATCGGCGTCCGTGTTAGTTACATTCAGTTCGTATCTTTTTTTCAGGTACCAAACGTTTCCTTCTTGCTGAAAATGTCACCTACATTTCTTTATTGCAAGAATACAGTTTTGCACTAAAAAAAAAAACGATCAAAACAAAAGTTCATTACCCAAAGCGTAGAAATTCATCAATTAAGCTGACTAATGAAAGGAGATTCAATATATATATGCATATGTGTTCGTGATGTCTTTGCGAAATGCAAGTGTTGCCATCGGTATATTATGGGCGATGCAGATAAAAAAATATAACAAAAATAAAAGTTGTTTAGCGTGGCAAACTGTAGAAAATGTGATAGATATATCTGAAGATGCTTTGGAATACTGAAAATTTTGTCCCCTCAGCTAAACCAAATTATCTCAATTTTCTGTACAAAAATAATTAAACATTAGTAAAGAGCACACATTACCTATTTTTATTCCAAAATTCACTTAATATGTACCATGAATTCTATGCTAAAATAGGTTTTATAAATGTACATCACTTATAGCGACCATTATTTTTATAACAACCTAATAGATAATTTTAAGGAGTGTATTGCAGAAATAATAAATGTAAATTGTTTATTTTGTAGCAAAGTTAAAAAAATCACTCGTATTTAACTAAATGCTATGGAATATTTATGTTCACTAGTAATATAACAGTTAATAATGTATGCTGGAATGGATGAGTAATCAATCAATAAATTAAAGTGCAGATTTACACGAAGAGATCCCTGGATTTGATGTTTCTCTGCGTGCTTTTCTTTTAAATATTTGATTCCGTCGATGTTAATGATGGCGAATATAATATCTATGCACAATATCAAGTACATTACGGGCTTTTTTGTATTGACGCAAGTAATATTACATGGACATTTCCGAGGTTCATATGGTACCCGGTTTAAAACCACTTTTTGATTTCATTACCTATTTGAGAACCGATTTTTGATTTTCTTAAGCCTTTGTTAATCAGCTAAACAAATGATTGCGAAAGCTAAATATTTTATCAAAAACCGAAAAAACATTGTAGAATCTCATGGAATAATAATCTTCTTCTATAGCAGCAAATTCTGAACAATTTCCCAAAAGATGGAGATGAGAAAGTGGAATAACTATAGAAGGATTCATAGAATATCATTGGGGAAATATATAAGCAAAGATTAAATTTAGAGAATGTAGAAAATGGACGTTTTTTCGGAGGAACAGAACTATACATTTTATTTTGCCTTGAACAAATATTAAAGAAAGAGGACATGAAGAATTTAAAACTCACATGACATATTTAAAACAATCGGCAATGTAGCATATAGCGAGTAATGTACTTAATCAATTTGTGTAAATTGACAAAAGAATATATATATGAAAGAAGCGAGAAGAGAAACGTTACTTATTTTGTTTTTAGGAAAGAGATACTTATCGGATAGAAATAAAGAGGTTGATCATGGTTTCTCTAGCTGATTTCTCACATTGAAACATTTTATAATTTCATAGATTTGAACACGTTCTGCCAGCGATATATGCAGACTTTTAGAGATCTTCCAGCAGAACGTCTGTAGGCTGATATCTTGAGATATATCGATGCCGCAACTCAAATAAGTGATGTATTATCTGCCAAGTCATATAGACAAGCGTAATGAAATTGAAAATCTTTAAGATCGAAAGAAATGTCATCAGAAGAGGCGAAATGTTTCAAAATTTATTTCCTTCTTTAAGACAGTTTACAAAAAAATTAATGTAAAGAATAGGAACGTTTGTTCTAACTGACACCTGTGTTTGTTTACAGTCAATGATCAAAACGGCAGTCTTTTTTTTTTAGTGATTTATCGGTTAACTACCTAGATTCAGATGTTAGTCTAGTATAGTATCTTTGATAGTCGATTGCTGCAATACACATTCAATTATCTTGAACGGTATGCTAATATGTGTTTAATTTTGTTTATACGATGGTTAAGTAAGGCTCGACAAATTGTAAAAAAATATGTAACTGTTAAAAATATTAAGATGAACGAGGTGTTATACTAAAAAGGGTGAACAAATGGTATTTAGATTATGAGAATAAAGGGACACGCAACGAGTTTAATTTCTAAGAATTAAAGTCGTAATGTATTGAGACGCGTCAATGCAGGGGGCTGTTTTAAAAAAGAGCAAATTTCAGAAGAAATTCGCTGAGGGAAATTTTTTATTAATACTTAAAATATAGTGGAAACAAATGTCATTCGATTTCAAGAAAATAGCCTGGCGTTATTTAGTATTGAATTTCTGTACTGAGAAAATTAAAAAATAGAGCTCATATGAAAATCTGTTAAGATATATTGGAACGCTGCGCCATTGAGAAATAAGCATACAAATAGGTAAGTATATTTTTTTAAATGTAACATTACATTCAAGGCAGTGAAGTCACTGTGACGCTAGGAGGTTACATTAAATTCAGAACAGAAAAACTAATGATGAGCGAGAAATAACTGTGAAACCCAGAAGGCAGTAGGTAACAATCGACATTGCATTTAAATGTTCGAATATTATATTTCGCTGAAAATGAGTGCAAAAAGCGTGACCTGCAGATAAGGAAACCGTTAAAATAGAATTTACAATTGAATTTAACCGGTTCAACTGGAAATTACCAGGAATCTCGACACCAGTCTAGTACTGCGCTTAAGTTCGGAAAGACTTGTTACCATAGCGATAACCATATCCGAACAATTTCCATAAAAATATTTACAAAATAGGCACAGACAGGCAACATTACAACGGTAAGAGAATGACTGAATGTGAGCAACCAGACCAAGATAAATATTTTTCTATATTCTTCTATAGATACCCACGATAATTGTCTTCAGCAAATTTGTATGCAATCACCACTGGAATTTGCAGAATGAGAAGTGCCAAGCCAGTATGGTATCAAGACTCAATTTTCTAAGAGATAAATATTGTTATTCAAAAGTGGTTTACGAATTAAAGATTAAGTCACTTGAATTATTTGCGTTGAAATCACTTCTCCGGTAACCAGAAGAAAATTAAATATTCGGCCCACTATTTTGAAATGAAGGAATTACAAACATATGAATTTAAACAAGAAAAAAATAATGACAAGAAAAAATATATTGAGTGCTACCTATATCAACAATTTCCTTGGGGATACTATCAAGTTAAACACGTCTGCAAAGTATAGAATTTTCATTTTGTACATTTGTACATACACGCTATCGGAAAAGAATTTTACGAATTTGCACGAGATACTAGATTAGCAATTAGATCCCACCCTTTTACAGTGAAACCGATAAAATTCAACCGCAATTTCTACTCCAACAGTTTATTTTCTCGCACTTCCCGACTGTGGAATTCCCTTCAACATGATTGCTTCCGCGACGGCTACAATATTAAGAAGTTTAAATTTAAAGTCAATAGACACCTCGTAACACACTAACTCGCATCCATTCTTTCAAACACTGTTCCCATCTAACGAACCCCTAGCCACGGTATCCTTGCCCGTCTATCAGACTCCTTCTGACATTTCATATATCTAACCACTTTTTCTCTTTACCTTCCTCTATATAGCCTTATGCGCAATTGTGGCAGTGGAATGCCTTGCTTGGGGTGAACATATTATATAAATTCGTGCACACCGGCACATACACACACAAACACACCCAAACGTATCAAGGTCACCCGAACTTTCAACGACTCTAACGGTAATGAAAGTAGGAAAGGTTGAGCTTTAAAACAACTCATGCCTAAGGTATCAGAAAAAAAAACATGATTAAATTATTTTTCCCGCAATATTTTAGGGCGATTCAGGACATATAAACTAGTTGCAACTAGTTTTCCGATCAAATCATAGAAAGATTGCAAGAGCGTAAACTTAAGTTACAACTAGAACAACAACAACTATATGTTTGAACAGTTTTTATAACAGTTAGCAAACCTGTATTTCTCTGTCATAAATCGATGATCTTTGTCAAGTTCAAAAGTAATGATAAAAGGCGTTAAATCTTTTATTGCTTTTGAAGAGTTCACTTTTAAATTTTATTAAACCAGGGCAAGAATTTAAAATATTTCAGAAAATTTATTTTTTAATTTACTCAGGAGGTAAATGTATAAAACTTATTCATATTTATTACATTCAACAGATTATAGATATAGTATAAAATACAAACATGCAAATAAACTCAAACTAGTTCAATTAGTTAACATAAATGTTTAGTGTGTAAAAGAATAGTATAGAAGTATCCAGAAAGACTTATTATTAATATAATTAAAATCGATTTTATGAATTTCATGTTCAGTGAGACATTTTAAAAATGAATAAATTGAATTAAACATACATTGAAGAACGATTTACTGATTTTTCAAAATTAGTTATTTTATTTACGAAATTTAGTTAAAAAATGTAACCACTAGAATTTTCCATTTTTCTGGCGGCATTTGATTTCTACGTCTGAAATACGACACATTATTGAAGCTAACCACTTGTCGAAACATTTTTTGGCCTCTTTATGAGAATTAAAATGCAGGTCAAACTAGGACATGTACCATCGATCAAAACAAGTGATAATCAGACGGGAAAATTACTGTTGAATATAGTGCGTTGCGTCGGATAACCATTTAAGCCTTAACTATAGATTTTTAACAGTTTTGCCACATGTCAACTAGCGTTGTTACATTGCCAAAAAAAAATTGAAACATGGAGATACATATCAACCATGTCGAAACAAAACTGATGTGGCAAACAATGATCGGCAATTTTTGCAATTAACAATTACTAAAATTCTCCAGTGGTGTGTGATGACAGGGTGAACGACACTGTACACGTTCCAAGTAATGCGAATCCAAGAGCTGCACTTGAATTATCAAGAGATACTATGAGATGAAAGACATATTAAGGCTAACTGATAAGTGTGATAATACCTAGAGTGTCTCGGATATCACTAGAATATGTTCCTTGTGATCAGCCAACTAGCAGTTGTCGTTCTTTTTCGATCTATGAGATGTGGTGTCACGAAACCTGTATCAGCAAAGCGACGATAAACAGCAGCAAATAATGGATGACTCAACAGCTTTCTGTTTGGAAACGCAATGTGTTACAGACATGCGTTCATTATATTTTCATTTTAATATCTGGAAAATTGCCTGACAAATTGCAATTAATGTACTGAAACATGAAAGATTTTAAGTATCGATGTAGAATATTTTTAATGGAATTACTGATAATATATATTAAACGGCGAGGATAATCCAACAAGATCAACTTAATACAAAAATATTAAGTGTTATATCTATATAGAGAGCTCAGTGGATGTTATCCAGAGCAATATGATATTTATAAAGGAAAACTCAACACGTCATTTAAATTGGTTAGAAATTATAATTCATTTCAATTAGCTAAATAGGCTTATTTCATCAGACCGCACAATATTCGTTCAATTTGGCACAAAAATTTTTGCCGGAAAAAAATTTGTACAACAAAATTTGTTGTAAAATTTTAGCCGGCCAAATGTTTCGTACCAAATGGAACAAATATTGTGTGGTCTGATGAAATGAGCTAATTTAGCTCATTGAAATGAATTATAATTTATATCCAATTTAAATGACGTGTTGCGTTTTCTTATATATATATACTATATATATATATATATATATATATATATATATATATATATATGTAAGCGAATTTTTTTTTATGTTTTATAAAATTAAAATTATAAAATTAAAATTATAAAATTAAAATTATAATCAAAACACATAAAAAATATTGTTTAATCATACTCGGTCCAACTGTTAGTTGAATATTGATGCGCGTAGCTCTTTTCCTCTTAGAAATATCCTTTTACAGCCAGAAAAAATAAAAGTATTTTGTTAAATATAAAGTTTAATATATTTAGAATTATGTGTTTATAATATAAACATTAAGAGTACTAAATTTGGAGTATTTTAAACTCAATTTGCAAAATTTCTGTAACTTCATTTTAAGAAAAGAATTGCCTTTTGACAGCAAATCTACTTACATAATTAAATGCTTTCTGGCGAGTTTGAAGAGAGCTCAACGAGTGATAATCATTGAGAGCAAAATTATTAAAGGCTTAAATGCGTTTGCGTATGTTTCACATTAGGGTCCAAGTAACTCTGGTAGTAGAAAATAATCGTAATATAATAAGAACAAAAAAATCGTTCCCATTTGCCCACTTAATTTATTAAGTGATGCCTGCATGTTTAATATATTCTTTGACTGTGAATATGTATTCCTTGAATTTAATTTTGTTTACGGCTTGAAATTGTAGCTACGTTTGTGATCAGATTCCAGGAAAATGACGCTTTCATCTTCACAATCCTTTAGTTGATCTTATAAAAATTGAGTTTGTCAGTCATTCGTTTTTCTATTGCAAGCATGTTTGTACACAATAAGAAGAAACTTACGACATTACATAACATTGCAAACAATCTTCACAAAACTTGGATCAAGCAGTCATTTATACGCAATACAGCTTGTGTTATTGATGTACAATTCTTTTGTTATGGAGAAACTGGTGTATTGGTCCATAAGGAACGTGGATTAATTCACGCATCGTTGCCACTAATCCTGAAATCATTCAACTTTTTTAAAAAAATTAGCATTCAATGATAATAAAGAAAATTTAATTTGGAATGATTTTCTCTTACACTTTCTGAAAGTTTATATAATTTTGAAAAAAAAAAAATTAGCATCTATCTTTCTTTCCTTGTTTATTCTTATAAATTGTAAGGCATGTACACTTATTAAACTTCGACCATGGCAGTCAAAACAGCGTAAGTGATTTTGACATCTTTGCTGCTGCAACAATATTTCTGTTTTCGGAAGTTATTGAATCACATAAAAAATATAAAATAAATGCATCAATATCTCAATGTTCTGACAAGAGGGTTTAACCTAGCATTGTGTTCGGGTATATTTCAAAGAGATTTTCACCAATAGTATATGCTGTGTAAATATTTTTCCTGCAATCAATATTTTAACATTTGTGTCTAGCATACGCATTTAAATATTTTTATTTAACCGACAAATTCTCAATCATCTTATGTAAATCTAGTATATTGAATGATTCCTACATATTCCTATATAGACACAAATTGAGAAATTACAGGAGACATTGAATAGTTTTTAAAAGAAATAACTATCTTTTTATGAAGTTTTAAATGAAAATCAGAAAAGAATGTAGGTTTTTCACTGAATATTTCGAAAAAGATTAATATTTACAAGGAAAATTAACGCAATAAGCTCCAAATAAATTTCTCTAAGGAAACACGATTGCAATTGCTTGCAATAACCATAAACATATTTTGAAATATTCTTCGCATGGTCTAAAAATGTTCACGTGAATTCCGGATTTTGCTGGATGTATCGCGAAATTTCCAGTGGATCACAGAACATGCTGTTATAAACACGTTATTTATTTTGTGGAGCTGCCGAAAATCACGAAGCGTAAAGCCTGAAGAACGTGCTATTCATGACAAAGACGAAATTTCACCTTCGATATTATTTCAATATCTTTCCTCGATTTAAAGTTTAATACTGCAGACGCGTATAATGTTTACGCAATATGAGGAAATGCCAGGATGTAGATTATATTTTGAAATGCTTGAGTAATGTTATTCCAAATCCACAGCTACCGTAAATACAGTATATACAATGCATAACAAAACACCGATGATGTTTAATATAATTCTAAATCATTTTAATAAGATTCATAAAAAATTAGTAATTTCTTATCAAATCTATCTATCTATCTATCTATCTAGGCGTGTGCATTTGTTTGTATGTGTGCGTGTGTTCTTGCGTGTGTCTCTGATTCTATATATAGGCAGATAATAAATATACAGTCTAGAATGAAATAAATTAACGCTGCATGGTATTTAGCAATATTTACCCATAAAAGTAGCTATTGTAAAACAGGAAATATATATGTATGAATGTGTTTGTGCGTGCTTGAGTAAATGATGTTCCAGTGAGTAGGTGATTCTGTTTTAATTAATTTTGCACCGAATATGGACGAAAACATTGATATAATTTGGCCATTTTCTATACATTATAAAGATAGGTAACCTCTTTGTTAAATGATGTGTGTAGTCACATATGCTTATATATATATATATATATATATATATATATATATATATATATACATACACGTGTTTCTGTGATGCCGTGTGTGTGAGTTTTATAGCAATCACATTCCGGAAAATTTTAATACAAGGTGTTATGTTCCTTCATATGTTAAATAATTCTAGAGTAATTTTTCAGACCAAATTAATCCATTAAAATTATGGAAAACTGTTAAAATCAAATTTGCATACATGGAAAATTTATTTCCGTAGAAGATACAATATCTACGTTTTTCATCTTTCATTAATCAGAATCAGAACTTATTATTCTGAAATCATTTCATCTCATTCATATTATTTATTAAAAATAGATTTTTTAGTAAGTAATTTATTTGATAAATGGCCTTTTTTAATAAAGACATTAGCAATGTTATTAAAACCAAAGGGTTCTTTATTGTATTAAATTACTTGAGATGACTTGTCTAAGAAACATTTTAAATCAAAGTAACATGAGGTTCTATTATGAATAACATAACAACATTTTCGAATATATATGTGTTTGTTTATATCCATCGTCTTTCTAATTATGCATTTGTATTAATCTAATTTATGAAACATATACTTTTGTCAATATATTTTATTATAATCACGATTATTACGTTGACAAAACAAAATAGAATTCAATATTTATTTAAATTTACATTTATATTACATATATAATGAATAAAGAAAGAAAACATTTAGCAGTTTATCAAATATTCAGCAATAGGTGAAATATGAAAATAAGTTCATTGTAAGACACATTTAAAAGTACACGCTCACGCACGCTCGCACAAGTAGTTATCTTTGTGGGAATTGTAGGTAATTATTCTGTCATTTGTGTAACTCTTTGATTGTGTAATTATATTTTTTTCATTTTATTTGCAAACATATTTTATTTTTCATAATGAATTAACCAAGTTATATGTAGCTAGGATATAAAAAAATTATAATAACCGGCAATCCATCCAACCTAATATGGAATGAAGAGACTTGAAAAAGATTTTGATAAATTGTAAGAAAAAGAAGTAAAACACAATAAATAAAAGGGCTCCCGAAACTCAAAAAACAAAAATATTAGAACAAAAACATAAAATATACATTCATGACAAAAATGTATAAAGAAAGCAAGAAAAAAAAAGGAAGAAACAAAGAATTCACTGAACGAATAAAGAAAAAAATAGAGCAAATCGAGAAGAAAGAAATTATTGAAGTCACAAATCTATAAAAATATGAAGAAAATAAAGAAATCGCAGGAAATCAATTAAATAAGTAAGTTACATCAGAAAAAATTTAAGGGAAAATTAAAGAAAAATCTGAGGAACAATAGCAGAAAAATCTAAAGAAAAATAACAGACAATAAGAAGCAATAAAACACGATAGATAAACATATTACAGACCTTTTATTGTTTAGAAGAGAATGAATAAAAAAGAAGAAAATTTTTCCAGCTAAATCGATATATATATATATATATATATATATGGTAGATGTGATAGAAAATGAATCAATTATTATTATTACAAAGAAAACCAAAACATTGAAGTGAAGAAATACGAAAATATAAAAAAAATATACAAACAACAAACTTCCAGGTAAAGCGAAAACATATAAAGATGATTCATATGTAATGTTCTGTTGCTTATGTAGACTGCTCATTAGGGTAAGCGACGCAATGAAGCTGTTATATTTGGCCGGAAGTAATTTGGGAAATAAAGGCTGACAAAACGATGTAAATGGGAACGTGTGGGATGAAACCGGCGCCTTGAAGAATACGAACGCCACTGCCGAAACGAGCATCGTAATGAGATGGGCAGGAATCACCGGAAGCCTAAATCAGAAATAAAACATCAGATTCACTATCAGAAATAATAAAAGAAATATACAAATATAGAAAAAACACATTTGTTAAGAGTTTTACTTGCGATTCGGATATGGTAAAATCATTTTTGGAAATGTAATTTGAATGCATTCATGTATTCCTGTGTGTATTTGAATGAGAGTTCGATGAATACTTTAGCTTTACTCGTACACTAAATGTGCACCATTTATTGGTTACTTAAGAAGGCGAGCAACCATAGAATCTTCGATTGTGCGTGTATACAAACATCTATCTACCTATCTATGTGTGTGTACATAACATGCACCTGATTATATCGTAATGCATGAAAGACCGAATCTTGCACTCAACCTAGTTATATATGTATGTTTATTAACACACACACGCACACACACAGATATATATATTTCTTTTATATTAAAATTTTGTGTTTGTGACAATTAAGCAGAAGTGATTGTATTTAATATTTGTTTGTCTATATTGCTTCTTTGATTTTTGTGTCTGTTTTTTAGTTTGATGATTTTATTTTTAGTTTTCTGTGTATTATTGTATGCAAATATAGCCACTTATACTTATATAGATCCTTATCCTTATATGTCTATCTTTGCTTATTTTGTCTTTGATTTTCTTGTCCTGTGTTCGTATATATTTTTCCTTCAATATATTCTGCCGATTATTTCTGTTCTTTGTTGGTCTGGAATGTAATTATGGCTATTTGCTCCGCAAATGTTTGAATTTATTTTTTTAGACCGATGCTGTTTTAATTATTAAAAACAACAATTTTTAGAAAAAAAATGTAATAAACTTGGTTAAAGCAGTAGATAACGAATACAAATTATACATAGGCGTTTGACCATAGGAATTTGCACAGATATTATACTTTATAAGTAGTAAAGAGAGGAACAGCATAATGCTTTCAGACATATCTTGGAGACTGAAATCAAAAACCAAATCGCATCAAAAAATAACATAGATATTAATGAAATATTTATCAACCTAAAATATTCAAATGTTTCAACCCTGTCCGAGGAGAAAATATATATAATTACTTACCCAGACAAAAAAAAAACTAAATAAACGATCAGAACACATATTTCACTTATGAAAAAAAAATTAAAAATTCGCAAATTAAAAACGAACAAGAACACACAAAAATAGATAAAACAGATAAACAGAAATATCTAAAATAATTTAATGTTTATTTATTAACTAATAAATCAACAAATTGACAAATGCGCACAAACATATATAACTTTATCAAAACAACTAACAAAAAATAATCGATAAAAAATCAAAATCTGTAAACGAAAACACTATTAAGAAAAAATGCATCCTTTTCCTCAATAATTTCCACGAAATAGCCCCTAGAATAATTTATTACTGCTCACGAAAGAAACAGTTAGAATGACAGAATAAGCTTCTTAAAATGCATCACTAATATGCATTCATACAAAGAGCACTGTATAAGGAGAACAAATGAAACACATTGTCGCCGATGGGAGCTGAATTCTCTATCCAATTATCCAAATGATACCACAGTAGACGAAGCCAATATACAGACCAGTATCGTTATATAAAAATAGATAGAGTGTTTAATTAAAAATAGAATATCTACTCGAATATTGCAAGTATTGCTTTATATTAAAATGTAGAAACATTTAAGCCAGGTATATATATATATATATATATATATATATATATATATATATATATATATATATATATAAGTAAATGTATTTTACTCCGTCTCCATCGCTCAAACTATGTGTATATATTAGTGTGTGTATGTGTGTGGGTATGCAGAGAGAGATAACGTAAGAGAGAGAGAAACATAGAGAAAGGCAGATATTGTCATGTATTTAAATTTAGAACTATAAAAGTTAGTAATATATTTGGAAGAGTGGCTAGAATTAATGTAATGCATCTTAATAATTTCTGTGAATGAAACATTTGCAATCAAATGTTATCGTGTATTTTCTGAAGAAAATTATTTTGCTTTTGAGAAATTCGCAAAACTTAAACGATGTTTACATGTGATTATATATCAAAATATATTTCTACTAGATATCTGCCTGTATCTTTCATATATTGAAAGTGCCTAACGCATTTATTTTACAAATAGTGACGCATAAATTGATTTAGCATAGAAAAGTATCGTGTTAATTCGTTAGGAAAAATGTTGAAGGAAATAAATTCAAATCTATTTTGCTGCATTAATTTAAATATTAGAACACAAATAAACGACCGTTATATTCAACTTATTTTATATTCCCTGTCATTTCACTACGTGGAAAAAATAGCTATATGTAATGTCCTATTCACAGTAGTTCTTAGTAATATTTGATTTTCAGTAGAAAAAATGTATAAATCAGTGGATTGTTATATAATCTCTATCTTTCGATATATCAGTAGATGCTGGACGATCTCCTTATATTAAGAAAAGATATAAGGCAACAGATTTATGTATGTAAAGATCTAATTCTGTAAATATAAAGCACTGAAATACAACAAGGCTTTCAAGAAATAGAAAAACTTATGTACACTTCTCATCAAAAAGAGAGAGCTGAAATTTCAAGGACACGTAAAGAGGACAGACGTCTTAGACATTTTCACACTCAGCATATTAATGGAAACATAATAAAGCCGTACATAACCTATTAACATCTTGTTTAAATATTAGACTAAACATAAATTATTAAATATAGCAAAGACTAAAAATGGTCCACAGTTTGTAGAAACCCTGATAGCATACGTCAAAAATATTACACGGACATTCTGTTTTTCTACACATTTACTCACTCACGTTATATAGGTTAATCGGATTTCCACTGTTGCTTTCATTATCTTCTGTGAGCGTTACATTTCTCTATGATATATTTCTCAGAAATTATATCTCACACTTTCTAATTTTAATCAGAATTGGCATTTATATTTCCATTTCCATAAAGATAAATTTGTTGAACAAATTCTCCAACGATGGTATTCTGTGTATCAATCTGCAGATTTGCATTCATGCCATCCTAATTATTCTATTCATCTCTTAAGGAAATTGTTCAACGTTCATAACAATACGGGATTATTGGTAATACGTCACACTATGTTCTGGTTATGTTGATGCATTTGACATTGGACAAGAACCCATTTTTTTAAAAATAAGTCATTGAATCTGATGCAAAAACTGTTTTCTTACAGAAAATACTTATTCTATTCATACGAATCCATCCTGAAAATCTTGAATTCATTAACTAACCCATTGTGGTTGATATGCTGCAAAATAAAAATAAACCAAATCAGTAACTTTATAAGTCTAGTGACTTTGTTTTTAGGATTTTTTCTTGTTACTTAATGCATAACTTACATTTTGGAAGGTAACATATCATTTCTGAATTGCACTCGATTTCAGTGTCATATATCTCGTCATATTTTGTAAAAATGTGATTTACACATACTAATTCGTAACTCGCGAGTTGTCCTAATTATAAGAATCACTTTGATATTTTCTCTAATATTTTCTAATTACCAACAATTTTTTCCAATAATATCTCGCACTATTAATACTTTTTACATTCAATATCCATTATTTTAATATTTTCTAATATTATAGAGATTATAACATTTTATCTTCAACGCATAAAATTCCAATTGCGTAATATTCCGTATATTCTGTAACAATATTCTAATAGATTCTTTTCACAAGCACTTTATCCTTTATCTAGTCTAATGAACTTGGATAAAAGAAATTTCAGCTGAAATTAAATTGAAAATAGCTGCCAGAAATATTGTTGTCAATGTGGGTTCACAAATATACCAGCGTTAGAAATAATCGGGAGTGCGTGAAAAAAATATAATTATATACAAATGAAATCGGTTTACGTTTTGTTTAATACACAATTACGGATAAGAAGAGACTAAGAAGATTTTAAAGTTAAAACTTTTCGCGATTGAGAAATGTTTGTCCAGTCTTTATCAGTCAGTAAATCGGATTTGTCCTTAGGCGTGATAATTGGGAAAGCACACACACATAGTTACGTATATGCATTGACATATACATACATTCATATAGATAGATAGATAGATAGATAGATAGATAGATAGATAGATAGATAGATAGATGCAAGAATACAATACAATATTCACGACTGAAAAATATATTTTAATATGGAGAAAATCTGTGTGAACCTGAAAGATATATACGCTAAATAAAATATAGAAATTGATAACGTCTTACTTTAATGAAACTACATAAAATATATGTAATAGGCAAACAGAAAGGTCACCACAAAGATTGAGACAGATAGATCATGAGAAAGATAAATTAATAAGCGATGAAAAAGACTGCGATAAATTGATCATGAGAAAGAGATAGACCATATGACAAATCTGAGATTGATAAAACATGTAAAAATTCTGGGATAGATAGATTTTGGGAAAAACTGAAAAAAAAAGAAGAAAAGAATGAGATAAGTATCTATGGCTTTTTTAAGTTTGTTCGAACTCGGACAAACTTATGAGAGGAATAAACTCTCAAATGAAAACGGAGCCAACACCAGTCGAGGTAGCTAAAACGAATGTCGTATTCGAGCATTCTACATTCATCCCTTGCGTTACGACTTCTCGTGGGTGATCATTTAGATACATATCGATAAAATCAAATTTTTGTGCCAGCCATGCTGGCAGAAGAAAGTTGGAGCTACTAACAATGATGATGATGATGATGATGATAGCAGACTAGAAATACAACCAAAATAAGAAAATGAGCGAAATAGTAATATCTTGATCAAAGTGGCTTGTCAATATTCAAGATCGATCTAAACACATACGAGGAAATGCTAAGCAAATTAGTAAGTGAAATAAAAGAACTGCGCCAAGTTAAGTTAACAGTGGTGAGAATCACCCCACAGAAATGGCATACCTTACTTTGTTGTACTCTTTAGAGAGGGACATAACTATGAGAGAGGACCAATATAAAGAGGTGAGAAATTAAGCTGAATGGAAAAGAATTATTACAAATTAGAAGAAAAAGAGCACTAGTCACCATTGTAGGTAAACATCGTATGTTTTATTTGGGATTGTAACTGAAAATGAAGTTAGCGTCATGAAACGAAGATTGGGAGAGTTGGAGAAAAATGACAGCGTCCTAGTCAAGATGGTTCCTAATAATTCTACTAGAGTACGTGAGGGCTCAGCTGGGCATGTTATACTTTGGTCACTTTTCCGGTGTATTGTAATCCCTGGGTAAATGAATTGTAAATCAAGATACAAACTGATTTACTTTACTATTTAAGTTTACCGGTGGAACCAGCTAAGGAATTATGGAAATATTAGAGTGCCCTGGTCTGTAGAACTTTCTTGGAGGAAAACAAATTACTGGCTCTATTGACCATACAAGGAGAGTGTGTTCCACATATATCGGGTTAAAAATTTATCTATTCTGTATACCCGAACGGAAGACGGCCTAGGGACAATAGCTAGATACCAAGTTGAAACAGGGCATGTAGATATAAATGCGGCCCGGATGAAGTTTATGATGTTATCAAAAGAAGAAACTAGGAAGTGTAGAAACGATGCCCTGAGAACATGTACCTCAAGGAGTCCTATGTATATTACCAGCGAACACCAACTGGGTATACTCGAATTCTTTAAGGATAATAGAATGGTGGTTGTGGAATATTACCTGATCCAGATAATAACTGATACAGTACTACCGAAAGCAACCAGTATAACTGTGAGAGTTTAGGCAGTAGTCGTTCAGAAACCCATTGATCTTTCTAGGGTGTGTGAAGGAGCACCCAGTGAGACACTGAGGGTGAAGCCACCATTAACCGTGATAAAATTGCGTCTGGGGTATTCTTCGATCGGCATGTCCATGCGCGTAAACTCACATAACCAGGCTGAAGAGAAATTTGAAGAAAGACAATAATAAAGTTGTTTGAAAAAATCTAAACTTATTTATAAATGGAACTTTGTCTGTGTGTGTGTCCGTTACCTATAGACTCCGAAACGGCTCAACCGATTTTCTTGAAAATTGACACAGTAGTAGTATAAGCGTCTGCGAGTGTTCTTAGCTAGGTTTTGTGTCGAGGTACCCCCCGATAAATATCGAAAATCGATAATCGAAAAAATCGGGTTATAGAAGGAGTAGTCCGATTTTAATCAAATTTTATACACTCATAGACAAAGACATAAGAAACAATATTCAGAAGTTTCAAGGTTGCAGTTCTTACACTAGTGCAGAAAATCGATAATATTTATATATATATATATATATATATATAAAAGGCAAGATGTTTGTGTGTGTGTGTCTGTTTATCTGCCTGTATGTCTGTATTTTTTTCAGCCGTTTTATTTTAGTTATTGCTTCGGGTTTTGGCTCTAATAGGTATAATTGTAGTTCATAGTTTCAGCCATTATACCCTTTACTCAGAGGACTGATTTAGTCTTCAAAATTCAGTTTACGACGAAAAAGACTCATTGGATATCGATACCAGGAAATCCAAATTTGATTTGCATCCATTCATTTTTTCTTTCAGTCTACGGTTTCGCTTTAAATGGAAACAACTATTGCTTTTTACTCTTTCGTGCCAAAGATTCTGAGTTCCAGGACCATGGATTAGTTTTAAAGCTTTCATTACATACGAGCAACGCCGGGATATACTGCTGGTCTTAAATAACTGCATACAGCCTTGGGAACATCTAAGGAATAAATACCCTAAAATGACGATGGAGCGGATTTATTAAAGCCAATAGATAGAAATAAAATGGATAAGTTGAAATACATATTTAATACTATGGAACAAAATATTAATTGGAAATATAGTAAAATTATTTTGGTAAACTGGTCATTTTTTCAAAAAGAAATAGATTAATGTTTAATTTAAAATGTATTATTGATTTTTTAAATGTAAAATATTGCATAAAGTTATATTGCTTCAAAGCCCCACACCCGCGTTCTCTTTTTTATCTTTCTATGAGTCCATGCATTTTAAACTGAAGATAGATCGGTGAATTTATGAAAAAATACTAAAATTCAAAGAAAATTTCATTTTTTTCTTTATATTTTTAACGATATGCTAATTTGGGGAATTGGCATAATCTTCTTCTACATGACTTTTCATCTGAATTTATGCTAAGTACATATTTAAACTTTTATATACTTTCATCTCCCACCCACCCCGTTCTCACCCGTTCTATTCATTCTTTTTTTTTTTGCACAGGATTTTAGCAACTCCACAGGACAAAATTGAAAACTACAAAGGGCGAAGCAACTCTTAAGGAGTCAATGATCACCTAATTAGAAATGGTTTCTCAATAAATCACCATGGAGAACGCAACAGTATACCACTCCACTATCTATTCCACGCACAATCATAGCTTTTCCAAATAAATATATAAACCTAACGACGTGAAGTGGGTTTATTCCGGCGTAATTTAACGGCGTAAATGGACACATTTTTGAAAAATGTGTCCCTCGCACGGGAATCAACAACATGAACAAGAGATCCCTCTGTATCGTTACCATGAGATTGTGCACAACAATGAAAGAATTGCCTGGCGTCATGGAACGTCAGGACACTCAACAAATGTAGTCAACTCTAGAATGCCAAGCTAAATAAGAACCGACTGAACATAAATATTCTGGGACTATGCGAAACCAGATGTTCTAATAAGGAGACTTCAGCAGCGACAACCACAGATTAATATATGCAGAAAGCAAAAATATCGAAAATATTCGACAAATTACTGGACAAAAAATGAAGAAACGCGTTCGGCGACACTGCCAGCTTCCTGAGAGAGTATTATTGGTTAAATGGAGAGGAAGAACCTTCACTATATCTATGATAGTAATTTATGTACCAACAACGCAAAGCACTGAGGAAGAAATAGAATCATTTTATTTATACTGAACAATGCCAAGTTTCTGTGGAAAAGCCAAGAAATTATAATCATAACTGTTGCCTTGAATGCCAGGAGAGGGAAAGAGAAACGACTGGCAAATTTGGATTAGGAATCTGCAACGAACGAAGAAAAAATGGGTCCAATGTTGCAGAGCAAATGTCCATGTCAGAAATGACACCTTGTTGTGAAGAACACCCACGACGTCTATGGACTTGTAGAAGCCCAGCAGGTGACACGAAAAACACAAGAGACTACATAACCATAAGCAAGAGATCCAGAAATCTAGTGATTCAATGCAAAATCTATCCGAATGTCATCTGCAAACTAAAGGTGAAGCGGCGGAGAATGAGGTACTTTGTGCGGCACCAAGACGCAATACAACACACTTGTGAATGACCTCAGCCCTTTGAATAAGAAAACAATATGCTAAAGTAATCTCGAAATGGAACTCACTATAGAAAGCGAGAATGTTATCAGCAAACAACATAGCCTCAAATGAAATCAGACGCCAAAGGAAAAAAACGAGTGGATGACTGCAGAGATTTTCGACATGTTGCAAAGGAGACAGAAAATGATGTCAAGACATAGAATGGAATAAAGGATACTACACAAAAATTAAGAAGCAAATGCAATTTAAAGAGTAATGACTCAGCAACTGTACAGAAGTAGAGATTGAGCCAGACTAATAAAGCAGACATGCAAAAAGAATTAGAGAAACAAAAGGGCAAAAATATGCTCATCAACAGGATATATAAAATCCAAATATGGAACAATCATATTAGAGAAAGAGGAAATACTCTAGTAATGGGAAGAATATATAAAAAATATTTTCCCCGACAAGAGTGAGCATCCGATAATACAAAAAGATTAGGACATACTATACATATTAAGATGGAAGTGGAAGCTGCAACAGCCAAAATGAAGAGACACAACGAAGCTGAAACAGACGACATTGTAAAGGAGCTGCTGATAATCCTGGAAAATTCGGCATAGTTTAAATTACAGAAATAATAAATGAAATTTGTAATAGCGGTGTAATACCAGACCACCAAAGCAAGGTGATTTTCATAGCACTGTCTAAGTGTCCAGGTGAAAACGAGTGAGAACTCCACTGAACAATCAGTTTACTGAGCCAAATTACAAAATTGATCGCCCTTATGCGGATGAATAGAGCGAGAGTAAGAATCTAACCAGAGATAGAACAAGAAAAGTGCGGGTTTGTCAAAGACATTGAAACAAGGAACGCCATATTTATGATTAGGATTCTATCCCAAAGGCCAATAAAATTAAAGATGGAATTTTACATATGATTTGTCGATTATGCAAAGGCGTTCAAGAAAATAAGACACAAAAATTTGATGGAAATGCTCCGCAGCCTCGACATATTTGGGAAAGACATTAAAGTAATCAAGAATCACTACTAGCAGCAAATTGCCTACTTACGGATAGGTAACGAAAGATAGAAAGAGGCATAAAACAAGTATGTGTCTTTTTACCGGGTTTATTCAACTTGTACCTGAGACTATTATGAGGACCCTTGATGTTATGCCAGGATTTGTAATAGGAGGCCAAAATTTTAACAACATAATGTACACAGATTATACAGTGCTGATAGCAGACACGGAAAAGAAAACCTACAAAACCAACAAAATGTAGATGAAGAGAGTGAAATGAAGGACTAGGAATATACTGCAACACAACAGAATGCAGGGTCATTAGCAAAAAAGCAAGCCAAAATGTCAAATAGAGGTGGGGTATACTAAAATCAAAGAGGTACGAAAATTAAAATACCTAGGAACTGTTCTAAAAGAAGACGGAAATTGTAACACAGAAAACCAAATTCAAATTTGCATGGCGAGGGAAGCGTTCCAGAAGCTGACTAGAGTATTAAGAGACAGGAAAATTTCGTTAGAAACAAAGAAAGAGAATACGAATTGCTATGTGATGTCGATTCTTCAATATGGCATGAATGCTAGACAATATCATCAAAGGAAATTTTGTTCTACAAAAAGCCTGTGATTAATAATGAGGTTTTGGAAAGGATGAAAACGAAAAGGAAATTAATACTGAGCATCAGGAAGAGACAGTTAATGTTTTCAGGACATGCGATGAGGAAAGAGAGCTTAGGGAACCTTATACTAACAGGATAGATAGAAGGGAAAATATGCAAGGGAAAGCAACGGATAACATATTTGAAAGGTCTGCGCAGGTGGCTGACAGAAGATGTGTGGTGTAACAGGAAAAAGCGTGCTAAGAGCCAACAGAGATAAGGAAACGTGGAAAACCATGATCGCCAACGTCCTGAAAGGACAAGGCACATAGAAAAATAAGAATGTCAGTGGGGAGCAGTACTATATTGTAGTACTGCTAGTGTGGAAAATATGAAAATACAGAGAGAAACGGAATGACGAGTGTTCGGTAAACTTATAGCAGACGAAGAAGTGAATACCTTGTGCTTATCCATATCTGAACAGAACAGATCCATTAGGGAAGGTCGAGATCCTATTGAACCTAGAGGCAGGAGCTGTAGAAGAACCGACCCCTGTCAAGACGTAATTGAAACCTCCCTTTGCAGAGAGGGGGTTAACAACAACAAAGAAATAAGCCCTAAGATACGAAAAAAAGACGAAAGTACTTGTTATTCTTGCTAAAAGTGGTGTGAATACTATGTTTAAAAAAGAGACTGTTGACGCATGAAGAAAGGAGAAAAATTACGTTATTGCATGAAAGGAAATGATAAGATCATTTTTAGATTACTGCATGAAATTAAAGAACATTTTTGCATGTAACTGTCTGATTTCATGAAATTAATAAAGAAGGTCGTTTTTTGCATTATTACTTAGAATTATATGAAGGACATTTCTATTATGTAGGAAAATTGTTTTCTTGTTAATATTGTTTAAAACTCATTCGCTTACTGAATAGTCGCATGGAATGTTTTTGTTTCTTCTGAGGGTAGAGCCTAAATATTAATACGTATGCTAAATTGTGCAACCGGTAATTATAGTTTCAATTATTTCATAAATGACAGCTGACGTTTCGAGTGATGCAACCCTATTTGCAGATGGTTGGTATTTATTTTTATTGATTTTAAAGATAAGAAAAAACTTCTCTAAATTGGAAAATACAATTATTTTTGTTAGGTAAACTAGCCGATATGATAACATTTAAAAATACAAATTGAAAAATACAAATAATACAATTGCATTTGGCGGGAGAATAAGCAAATGTATCAAAGTATTTACCTAAAAGTGTAGTCTAAATATTGTCATTGAGTTTTGACGATTTGTGACACTGGCCAAAATTGGATCTTGACAATTTCCTGCTTACTCTCTTCCAGGACGGCTGGTAGGAACTGACAGTTAATGACAGAAAGTATGTTCTCTTCTCTTCCATCACAAGAGCAGAGGGCTCACTCAGAAAGTTAAAATGATATTACTTACATTTCGAGATTGTAAGTTTTATGTAGGGAGTAGGAAAGAGAAGTGGCGTAACCACATTCAATTCCCCAATTTGTGGCTTTTTATAAAACTCTGACGGAAAACGAAATTAAGTGAAATGAGGACTAACAATTGAATGATAAGGCCAAGCTGAAGTAGCCTGTCACAAGAAAAGTGATCTAGTCACGAGGTATTTCAAGAGATGGTCAGTCTGAATTTAGCGAGCTACGCACTAAGCAAAACGTCATCCCGTGGATATAATGGATCACGAATATTAGCGTGCTCCTGAAATACCAGCCAACTGATTTTTGAGTCACTTAGCTTTGACTTGCTTAGAATTTTGTATCTATTCTCTCTCTTTCTATCTCTCTCTCTCTCTCTCTCTATATATATATATATATATATATACAAAACACACGCAAACACACACACACACACACACACACTCACACACACTCACACACACTCACACACGCCGTGTCGTTGCAGTCTTAAATCGGGAAATCATTATATATCGTTCACTTGTGTGGCAGGGCTAAATTATTCTGGTGATGACATGTGTTCCTCTTTGGGCGGTCCGAGATCAACCAACACACCTTGGGTAGAAGCGACCGACGGTCTGGAAGGTTGGCGGGGCTCTAGCCTGGAGTCGGGTTATACCGGCTATTAATATCCGAATTTAACCCTTTTCAACCTATAACAAGATCAAAGACTGCATTCAAACTGACCGCCGAAAATACCCGAAGTGAAGGGGACAATAACGGCGAAATCTGGTGAAACTAATCAGGCCAATCAACAAAGTTATTTGACACATATATTCTAGTAAAACAACCAGCCTTATCTTTTAAACTAGCATCCAGCTGACAATGCCTGCCCGCTAGATCTACAAAGTCAAATACACGCTGCATCTAAAGCCTTGCTCACGAGACAGAAAACTATTCTATGGTCTCCATAAAATCATGCATAATAGAGAAAAAAAAATGAGAGAGAATACATTCATGACCGGGACTGAAAAACCGCCTGGCCTGTACACATTATACATTCAGCCCCAGAAGCTTACAATCGTAAGTGAACCTAGTCTTTCGAGACTACGAAAATTACGCTAGTCAACCAGAGAGATTCTCAGATAAATTAGGGTTGCTCATCTGCACTGAAAATGGCTGGAGTGAGCATAATGACACCATGTCCGATTAACCCTAAAACCACATATAATTTTATGATGCTGACATGAGACCGACAACTAATAACGTAGGGAAAAGTCAATTTTAATGCTCTATATAGTGACGGCTGAACAAAGCCTACAATCTTTCCAAATAATGACGTTGTAATCTTCTGAAATTTTCATTGTTCTTATATTCCAGTTCGTGGCACGTTGAGATGTTATCGTTGGCCTCCTCTATTATGTCCAATATCTGCCACACACCCGTGCCAGGTCGAACAATTGTCAATATCCGTTATGTTTTTGGAAAATGCAGGGAATTTTCGGTTTCCTTTACATTTGCTGTATTCATGTTGCAGTAGGCATTTTCATGTTTTCTGAATGGCTCAAATCATTTTCAGCATTTTCTCCCGAGACGCGGCAGAGACCATGAGTTGGTTATATCATTTTTACTATATCAGCTTTGTCAGAATTTTTTTTTTGTGGACACTGTGAACGTATATATATAGTAGTGGAGACTAATATAACTGGAGCGGAATGAACTGGAGAAGAGATAGTAGATTTCTTTTTTAGTGTAATCATTTTTGAAGGAGTGCATGACAATGATTAATCATTGAATTTTAGAACATGATATTTTCAAATGATAGTTAACATGGGATAGTAGACGAGGAGTCCGGAAACGTCAAGATTTTTGTTTTCTTCAGCCGCTTTGCGTCTAATTACTTTTATAATATGCGTAACTGCTGAAACATTTCCCATTTGGGTTCGACATTCATTTGTGTTTCAGTCATTATTGTTGAATATGACGCCAGGAATATTTCCCTTAGAGCAGGTAGAGGAACTAGAACTCAATTTGTTCGGCTCTTCTCTCTGCATCTAATAACGTCACGGAATTCGCATTCATCATTTTCCTTATTCGTACTTTAGGAAATCATCGGTTTTCGAAGGAATATAGAACGAGACCTAGCCGGGTATTTGTCTGCATATTGCATGCATCGTAGAACCATCAGCTTCGACTAGAAGGTTATTTATGAGTACATAGGACCGGAAGTACAGTGACCCTTTTCTCTGAAGAGAAGACGAGTGTTGACGAGTCACTCCGTACCTCCAAATTGTTGGCTTTCAGATGGCTAAAAAAACCGGAATTTTCCGGCGGTAAAAATCCAAAGAATTGAAGGTCAAACGATAGAGCAATACATCGGACCTTCATACTCCGTTCATGCTGTCAGAGTTGGCAACTCGTATATGTCAAAAGATTGAAATGGGCAGCTACATGCTCCTTTATTAACCAAAAATAATTTCATTTACTGCCTCACTGTTTCTGCGGCAACTGTCGTATTATCTCCGTATAATAAGGAATTTAACTAAAGAAATAAAATTATCGTAAAAGTTATTCAACCAATTTTCTCGTGTACCGTGTATGGTCAAAAGTTTTGCACTGAAAGCAAAAGAAGCAATGACATTTTTGCAAAAAATAACAATGTGACAAAAGTACAAAAGTGGTTTGAGAAAATTCTTATAATTAAAGTTAGTTAACCACTATAACTCAGCCAAATATACCATGTTAATTCTTACACTTAAAGAAGACATTCTACCTTACAACTCTTACAGTATCGATTATAATACTTCAGAATCTCCAGGAAGACTAACTAGACTCTGTATGTATAATTCTTGTATTAATGAGTAGGAGAAAAAAATGTCAGTTTAAAATTTAAAACAAAATGTTTATTTACAATTTTATAAATTATTGACATGTAGTTAAATAAAATAGTGTCATTAATGAAAAATTCCTACAATTAATTGTGGAAGAAATATCAGTTAATCTGACATAATCATTGTGAACTTTAATAATATAAAACATTCATTCAGCCTACCTCTCATTTTAACACGCACTTATCCAAATGTGAACAAGAACCACAGTAAATATGAAATGAGTTTCTGATATCTCTGGACAAATAACGGGGGATAGGATGGGAAATTAATCTAAAGAAACTGAGACAGAAATTAAAAAGGCCAATGAACAAGCATTCTCTAAGTAAATTTTGAAATAAAATATTAAAGATGTTAGACAACACTAAATTAAATTAGTTTTTGTCTATGTTGTCAACATTCAGTCTAGTTAAAGGGATATCCTAATGCCTAACCCGCATCAAAATGCTACTTTAAATCGACAACTTGTACATGACAAAGAAACGGAAAACTCACCCACCTGTAGAAAAATAGTGATGTAGGGTGTCACCGACTTTTTATATAAATCTTGAATTCATGCTAATGATTAAATCGCAAAATCGTTGGGAAATATTAGAACATACAATTAATTCTGGAGTGTGGTCCATATCAGGAAACTTGTAACACCGAGCAAGCAATAGCACATATAGTGTTCAGCCTTTGTCAAAAGCGGTACAACGTTGCTGAAAATAGAAATAGCTTCGAAGATGAAATAGCTCCCGTGTAGCATGCTGACTTTGATATTTCAACAAACTTAAACAACAGGACTAAAACACTGCAATAAGAGAAAGTTTAATTTAGGTTTTCTACTGCCCAATCGATGTGAATCTATTTCAGCGGAATTACAAATTTCACTGAAAAATAATTTTTCTTGTAGAAGAACCTCCTTATTACCAGCCAGCTGAGTGATATCTTATTTTTAGTGAAGCATTTCAACTCGGGCGCACATGAATCATTGCTCTCTCGACAAAAACAGTTGAGTTGACTAGTCTAACCGCACTTCCAACGAATTGACTTTCCACCGGTTTTTATGAGTGGAAATTTTCGGCCGTAAAATTTCCAAGAATTTTGGTTTGGAAACAAAGGCAAATAGATGCAGCATAATAAAAATGATCAAACTCACAAAAATTTTGACGCAGGAAGCACCAAGTATTTGGTCAAGCTTAATAAAAAGCAGATACGTACTCTTCCCATACCTAAAGAGAGAATACTTTTATACTTCCTATTTGTTCCTTCGTTAAGATTTGTATTTTGTCCGTTATTAACCCTCGGCCGGCAACATCCAAACTGTCTTTTGCTATAGAATACATACATCCCACATGAAAAAAAACAAACTGTTCTTTTAATTATTCTTCGGAGTATGACTCTCAGGGTCATCAGTGATTGGAACACTGTCTTTTCCCTTTGAAAGATTTTGAGAAAAGTCATGTCTACTACGATTTTCGAACAGTTGTTTTACTTGAGGATTTTCAGAAAACCTACTGGCATTATATTTTTTTAAACTTTTAGCCCTCTCCAAATATTCTGTTATGTTAATTCAGTCAGTTAAGTGCCATACGTGATACACGCTTGGGCGATCATGTCTCGAAAGAGACATGACTGACTGGGCAGAAGATTATCCCGCAGTAGGTTGCCATTGCTTTCTGCGGTAGGCTGGTTGCCAGCCAAGGCTATAGAACCCAATCTGTCCTGCTATTTAACCCATAACTGGAAGGAAGAGACGGAATTATACCTTTCCCAAGGGTATTTGCGCGTAAGTCAATACAATGGATTTAACTGGAATTCGAACTCGGCTCCCCGGCGAGCCGATATCCACTGTACCACAACGCACATCCGTTATGTAAATTACACAACTTATAAGAGGCACTTATAACATAAGGGATTTTTCTTCGTGGTTTTATTCTTCAGTACCTCGTTTACGTTGGACGCATTCTTGTTAGTTTCCTTTCCTTTAATATTCTTCTTTCCTTTAATATATCATCGTTAATTTTCACATGCTTATTTTTTTCTTATTGAGAATATTAAGCTTATTTCTCACGTGAGTCCCACACAGTTTTACTAATGTCGTTTCTCATTGAACGACTTCTGTTAATTTTCTCTCCAGCCAAATACGAAGTGGAAAAAATTTGCTTTTAACAAATTGAATTTAAAATGAATTGAAGGTAGATGAGGGGAAACGAAACGCCAACAAAATTAAAATTCTAGAATAATATATTTAAATAGGAAGTTATACGTTAAATTTTATTAACTGCAAAAATAATGATAAAATAATTAACAATACAAAATACAAGAATATGCATCAATAATGAAAACGCGATTGACATAAAAAATAATAAAACTGCCAAATCACAAAAAAATAAATAAAACGAAACATATAATTCAATTAACGACAAAAAAGATAATACATTTCGTCAAAAGAAAGAAAAAAAATTCATTGAACGACGAAAACAGAAAAAAAATTGTGTCGTTCAAATGAAAATAAATTTCGCTCAAAACAAGAAAAGTGTTTAAAATAAAGACATACACTTTAAAAAATTAAATTAAATAAGAAACAAACGTCAGAGTAAACAACCTGCTGGCCGAAACCAATGAGGATAACTAAAAAAATTAAACGAATGGCATTGGCATTTACTATTCAAAACATGTAAACAGATTAACTAAAAACGGATTTCAGTTTAAAAAGATCTATGAGTTATTTAAAAAAATGTAATGAAATAAGCATGATCTATAAATTATAGCAATTAAATACACAAAACTGCAGTCTGGTAAGTCTTTATCAAAATAGATAAAATAAAATAAAAATTGCGGTCTACATCGACGATAAAACTAAAAATAAATTAAAATATAAGAAGTCTGAAAAACATTCAAAAAATGAAATAAGAAAAAAAAACCTAAATAATTGAAAATCGAATCAAGTCAGTAACAATATTTTTCTTTTCCGTTTTGCTTTTTACGAAAGCGGTCATGTCGTCGGCGTAGTTGAAATACCTGTTTGAGGTGGTCTCATTAACTATAGTAATTCCATGTGGACAGCTTTCACCCTTAACTTCCAAAGGAAGGGCTCTAACGCAAGTATGTAGTGCATTGGTGGAAGCGGTTAACCCATATGAATTGATTTGCACACCATGGAATCATTCAAACTTACAGTATCCTTTTTCAACATCGCACTGGGGAGACGTACACAGGATTGAAACATCTACCGGAAGCTTGTAAATACGAGGAAATTCCCAAGAAAACGATGGTTTTAACAACCAAATGCATTAGCCCTGTTTCAATGGTTGGATAAGGCATGAGCCAAAATCATCTACACTGTATTCAACATAAGTAGCCGGAAATTATTAATCCTATGCTCTCCGCGTTTATTTTTGTGAAGAGATTTGATCACCCCTCTGGTGAAGCGTTCAGGAATATTCCCATTATTCATTCATTCTGATTAAAGACTAGTACCAATATAGAGACAGCCAGGTGCGACTGCTTCAAGTACACTTCATAGGGGAGACCATCGGTACATTGAGCCATTTCTTTGCCAACAAGCCGCGGCCCTGTTTAGGATGTGGTTTCCAACATTCTCTTTTCCAATCTTTTCACTTTTCTTTTTCCTTTTTTTTTTTCAATTTGAGTAGATAGACTGAACTATCGCCCGGTTCACACTCCACCCACGTCTATTGAACAGGTGTAGAGGCTCATCCCTTGTTCTCTGTTTAGGATGTGGTTTTCGGCTTTCTCTTTTCCAATCTTTTCACTTTTCTTATTTTTTTTTCAATTGGAGTAGATAGACTGAACTATCGCCCGGTTCACGCTCCACCCATGTCTATTGAACAGGTGTAGAGGCTCATCCCTTGGTCCCTGTTTAGGATGTGGTTTCCGGCTTTCTCTTTTCCAATCTTTTCACTTTTCTTTTCTTTTTTCTTTTTTTTAAATTGGAGTAGATAGACTGAACTATCGCCAGGTTCACACTCCACCCACGTCTATTGAACAGGTGTAGAGGCTCATCCCTTGTTCCCTGTTTTGGATGTGATTTCCGGCTTTCTCTTTTCCAATCTATTCACTCTGACGTAGCCCCCTGCACACCAGTGGCCTTACCGCCTTGCTTGGGGTGATGTGATTAAAAAAAAATGACACGCTGCTGACAGCAGACATGGAAACGAAAATGCAGGATATTCTACAAAATGTAGCAAAAGAAAGCGAGAAGAATGTAATATGCAGTTTATTTTATATTAGACTTACAATTTCCCACTTCAGACGACTGCGTGTATAAGGTATCTCGTGATTTAATAAAAAAATTATATTATCAGTACAGAATAACGAGTATGCCGTAGGATCAAAAAGACTGTTTACGAGATTCATGCATATATACTCAGAAAGCATTTAAGGGCATATCTTATGCAGTATGGCCATTTAGTGAGTGTTATTCCAGGAGGGTATGTGAGTGAGCAGGGGTTGTAGTTGATGTTCGATAGCGAATCCTTCACATCGATTCCCAACAGCTTGGGGATAGGCAGGAAAAATTACCACGTCATTGTGATTGGGAGGAAATTAATTGTTGGAAGTGTGGCGTTCATCGTTACATTTCCTCTACTGTTTAAAGGAGAAGGCATCTGAAGACCTGCCTACCTATGCACAAAAACCTCCTCAGCGTCTGCTCCGTCTTCCCGATCACACAAGCAAATTACTCTGAACTAGTGGCTGGACAAAATTTAAAAGAAATTTTAATTATTATCTATATTTTAAAAAGTTAACTATATTTTAGCGTATGTTTTAGAAAATGAATACAAATGAAAGTTACTCCGTTATGTTTACTGAGTAAGTTTGGTTTGTGAATTTGATTATTTCTGAATTTTCGTGTTAACATGGAAATTAGTTCATGGAAAGATTTACAAATTTTGTTTTTGCCGTTTCATTATTTTCGATTTTACGGTAGATGTTTTATTGGCATTTTTATTGCCAATAACAAGTAAATAGTGATGCAATATTCCAGTAAGTTTTATTATTAAAAATAAGATGAGAAAGTAATGGCAGGATTTGCAGTAATCTTTTGTACACCCAACATAATATTGTATTATTGTGGGTTTTTTTATGTGAAAATAAAGCATAGATTGACTACATGCGAACGGACGCATAAGTTTTCGACAATTGATATTATTTCTATTTAGATAGTTAATACTTTTAAGATATAGTTGACTGTTTAGGTTATTATATTAACTTAAATTTACATGATTATATTTTTTAAGATATTTTCAAGAATATCACTGCAGCTATAGCTTAATTTCAATCTGTTTCTGTTAAAATATTTGCTAATACGATTATTTTTAAGGAAGTGGTTTTTAGATAGTTTTAGATATGTGTGCTCTAACTTAGTACTTACCATTTGATTAAATGGAGGTGTGTACCAAATGATATTTCCCTTTGAATTTTTATTGATGTTGTTGTTATTTCTTTATTGTATACGCCAGGGCATCTATAGCCGCTGTTTTAAGTGTTGTGTCATAGAATTTGCTATGTTTATTATGTTTATAAAAAGGTTTTCATGGGAAGAATTATTAAAAATTCTGATTTCCATAGAGAAGGGAGTATGCATTGTGATTGATAAATTATGGAGAAGATGTTTCTTCTTTTAGATTAGGTGTTACGTCTAAAAAGTCTACATTTTTAGATTAGTTTTGATAGTTACATTAATGTCAAGACTTTTCAGTTCGTATGTGTTAATTTTGTTAATTTAATGTCTTTAACAGTTGTGTAATTTTTTACCAACATTATACCACCATCTCTGCATAACCATATATCTTCAATATTATATGGTTTTACGCAGTTATTATGCCTTAATTGTCTGGATTTGTAATAAATTGTCTTGTTTTCTAAACATTTAAATATAATAATTTCTCACATTAAAAAATTTCACTAACTGACGAGGTGCTAATATGATAGTACCGGAATAAAACAGTTCTTCTGTTGAAAAACTAAGTTTTTTTATTATAAACTTAAAAACAAATATTGCCATACATGTATAAATATAAAAATTATATATATATATGTATGAGAAAAACCAATCGGGTATCTAGCCGTGATGGTGGGCTGTGGTGCAGCGAAACAGATCTGTCCGCGGATGATATATATATATATATATATATATATATATATATATATATATATATATATATATATATATATATATAAACACACAAAGATGCACCAATATGCACACAGATATGTTTCAGATGGTATTGTACAAATCAGAATAAATCCATGTTAACTCATTCAAAACGATCTATCTATCTATCTATCTATCTATCTATCTATCTATCTATCTATCTATCTATCTAAGAGGCCTTCTTGCTTAACATTGAAAACATATAATGAAATACTCGTGCTGCTTTACTAGTCAGCTATAACATATTTCGTTCAGCGATTAAAGCAATACTGCTTTCATCTACTTTACACTTTAGTCATTTCGTGTATGCGTAATGTTTGCAACAGTATAAGTTTACAAGTATGTATCCTTCATTATTTGTATATATCTATATGAATTGCTTTCTGCATATATATCTATATGAAATGCTTTCTGTTTGTATCAATTCTTTCTATGTGATTCTGTCAAAAAATTTCCATTACTCCTTAGATTACTTGCGTGTATATAGTTAGTACATATATTTCAATGTACTTTATGTAGATTTATTGATTTTTACCTCGATTCAATGCCCATAATTGCAAATCAAGGAATTCGCTACCGATATTTTTTTATTCTGACATCACTTAATTTTTTTATCGTTTCCTTTATTTATCGATTTTTGACAAATTTCTTTTTTCCCAAATTTCGCTTATAAGACGATTTCAAGTATTTGATGCATTTATATCTCCTCATTAATAGTTTTTTGAGAAACTCATCGAATCTAACTGACCTAATGTCAAGTAGATGCATCTTTTTTTAAAATATTTCTTGATTTTTTTCCGTAGATCTGCAGTTTTTTTAACTTCGTCGAGAAACAGAAAAAATCTGTTATAATCACACAAGAATTAACATACAACCCCACACACAGACAGAGGGTGAGTGAATATTCACACGTATCACCTACATAGAACAGAAATGCGCATACATCTATACTAGTTTAAGTTTATATCTATAAATATATAAATATATATATATATATATATATATAGTGTTGAAAAAAAATATGTGTGTGTGTGTGTGTGTGTGTGTGTGTGTGTGTGTGTGTGTGTGTGTAGAGGGGCTATACTAATATAATAACCTCATTTTCAGGACTTCATTAATCCATATACTGAGGTATTTAACGTTTTAGAAATCGTTAATTTATTTTGATTTGTTTTTTATGCTTTACTTAACGTATGTTCTATAAGCAATTTCATTCCAATCTCAGATAATAATTTTCCATTTGAAATTTTTTTTTCTCCGCCTTCTTTCCGATACATGTTTTCAATGAAAACTGTTGGTCTGGAAATTACAAAACATTCTGAAGCAATATAAACTGTAAAAGATATGGTATATCAAAATGTAAAATTACATAAATTGCTGTGCTGTCTCTTTGCTGCCAACATGCGGAAAATTTATCATATAAAACATTGTCTTCGTAAATGAAAAAAATATGTGTACTGGAGTCAATTTAGGTCAATAATGTCTACAACATCGTCAATTCCACAGATATGAAATATATTTGCTGTTCGATAATTTGAGCCAGGGTTAATGAACCTGTTCGGTGTGACACGGCCTTGGCATTTTTATATTGGCAGCTGTGATTGAATAATAATTTCTAAGTTCGTAGTCAGTTTCGACGGATGGGTGCAGAAATGCTGTATCCGATGCAATAAAAATAAAGCACAGAACCAAAGAAATAAACCTGCATAAGTGTGAAATCTTGCAGCATAAAAACGAACATGTCTCTCGGTCAAATATTCCACTCACATCATAAAACCTACTTGCACGTCATTAGCTATTTCATATACAAATGTAGAATATCTCTATTGGATAAAATATCAGTCTTTTAATTGCCATACATCATACACGCTTGAGCGATCATCTCTCAAAAGGGACATGACTGACTTGGCAAAAGATTTTCCATTGTAGTTTGCCATTATTTTCTGAGGTAGACTGGTGCCCAACCAAGGCTACAGAAGCCAATATGTCCTTTAGCTGAAAAGAGAAGAGACTGATTAACACTTTTCCCAAAGTTATTTGTGTTTAAATGAATGAAACGAATTCAACTTGAATTCAAACTCAGCTTGCCGCTTTCTTATTGCGAGCCGATAACCACTGCTCTAAAACACACATCTGTATAAAGAATAGCTTTAATCAAATATTTACGTGTGTGGTACTGTTTACTTAATTTTTCATTTTATCCCATTTTTGGCGCAGTGCCCTACGAAATTCATCGTGTGTATATCGATCACAGTAATCTATATGTGAATTAGAATTGAGCTCTTTATTTCATCTATTTTCATTTTATATTCAGTAATGAAGTAATATTATATATTTGTGTAAAATCTAAACGGTTGGTATCCGTTCTGTCGGTTCAGGAAGTGCTAACATTTGAAGATTACTAAAGATAAATGTATGCCAAACTACACTCAACAATATAAGTTGAACGGCATTAGGCACAATTCCTCTGTTGTGTTATTCATATTTATAGAAATTATATTCTACATATACACTAAATCCCTTAAGTCGCTCTACTCAGGGAGATGCTCTTTCTGTTTTATATCAACGATCAGCCCAAGAACACCATTTTTAACAGATATATGCGAAGATGATTGCACACTGCGTGGGTGCACCTCCAATTATCTTGATGTCCAAGGTCTTTCAGCTGATCTCTCCATTCAATGGGGAAAAGGTGGTTTGATATCATTAAAAATATCTAAAACTAAACTCGTACAATTTTATCACCGCTGGTCAAACCATAATTTGGTTCTAGCGCTATTACAGCAAGATGACGGCGATATAACTTTGGAGAAGGTTCATACTTACCCACATGTTCCCGTAACACATCAGGACTCTCCAAGATGTGCGAGAAATTTCCTGTTTAACAGGATTGCCATGAATATATGACAATTCAGTCATAGCTGATATAAAGAATGCCATATGATGACGAATTTTATCTTCTTCAAATAAACATTGTACATTTATATTTTATTGCGGTACACGGTGTAAGTACATTGTAATAATGCTTGGAAGTATTTAATTCGCCATGTGTATGACAATGTATATTCCAGAATAATGTTTAAAGACTTTATATAGTGCATTAATATCTAATCTAATATTTTTTTCTAAACGCCTAATTTATCATATCTGCGTTGTCTCAAGGATTGATCATTAATATATCGCCGCAATGCAAACATTATCTAGTCAATTGTTTTTAAATTATTTGATTGAATTTCTTGAATCATCATAAAAGAGAAATCTGATAAAAAGAAAATTTACCATCATATATGTTCAAACAGGAATAGAGGAAGGCATCTAACAATTGATGAAAAACAGAAAATAAGAAAGTTAGTCATTTCCTCTGTATATATTCACGTACATGAGAACGTCCATGTCTCAATATTTACCTTTAAAAATATTGCAAATGATTGAATACTCTGTAATCGTTTCAAACCTGAAGACAAGTAATATGTTAGAAACACGGCATTTACTTCAGCTGTAATCCTGAGAAACATAATGTGAAAAGAGTCCTTAAAGAATCTTAGACTCACGGCAAGGATACAGAGACAGAGAGACAGCGTAAAGTAATGCGAGACATATTTGATAGGCATGAGCAAGACCTAGGAAGTCTCCTAACTGGAGATGGAAAGTGCGACACTGAGATCCGAAGGCGTATTGGCATGGCAAAGGACGCGTTCCAGAAGCTGAGCAAAGTACTAACACACAGTAAAATCTCACAAGAAACAAAGAAAAGTGTGCTGGATTGCTATGTGATGTCAGTTCTTCAATACGGCAGTGAATACTGGACAATATCATCGAAAAGGAGGACAAAACTGGAAGCAGCGGAAATGTGGTTCTACAGAAGGATGCTGCGGATATCGTGGACTGAGCATGCAAGCAACGATGTGGTGTTGGAAAGAATGGCAACAAAAAGGAAATTGATACTGAGCATCAGGAAGAGACCACTGAAGTTCCTGGGACACGCAATGAGGAAGGAGACCCTGGAGAACCTGATACTGACTGGCCAGATAGAAGAAAAGAGAGGGCCTGATCAGGTGGTTGACGGAATGGGGCTTGACAGGAGTAACGGGAGCAAACATACTGGGAGCCACAAGGGATAGGGAGACGTGGAGAACCATGATCGCCTACGGCCTGAAGGGACAGGGCACATCGAAGAAGAAGAAGAAGAAGAGCAAATGGATGGCGCAGCGGGTTTTGGGAGAGATACCAAGAAGAAAAATATTGACAGCGACAAGGCCAAATGTATTCCAGGGTTGCTTACACTACCAGCCAAAATTATTAGGCCATCCCAGTGCTTTAAGAAAAATTATGTATTTTATACTTTTTTTAATATTTATTTCCAAGTGAATAATTGCAAATAAAAATAGCATGTTCATCAATTAAATTTATAAATATTTAATAATTACCTATATTGAAGTTTCATCAATTAAATAATGAGGAAAATCTTGGGTGATTCGAAGGAATTCATCTTTATTTCCTTTCCATGTAAAATTTTGCAAATTAATAATAACAAAAGAAATATCCAATTTTTATTTAGAATGATTCCCTTGGCAATAAGTACTAAAAATCGTATGAAACACATCGTTTATTTAAACAAAAACTGCGGAAGCCTAATAATTATGGCCGATAGTGTACATCATGAAGACACATGGCCAATAAGAAATAAGAATAAGAAAATGTTTTGATGAATAGCATATCAGTAAAATAAAAGATTAATGTCGATTTGCAATTGTTTTGAAAAGAACCAACGTCATTTTTTAATCTTGAAATCCTTTTCGCGATTTCGACTAATCAATAAACATTTATTAGCTGAAAGGAGACTATTTCGATTATTCACATTATTATTTCATGCGATAGCTTCGTTTGCTAGCAACTGTAATCAGTAAATCAATCGATATTTTCTTACTAAATATTATGGTTACGTTCTGAAATATAATTAAGTCTACGCGAGTAAACTGAATCCTTACAAATAAGCCAATTTTACTTTGTATAACAGTAAATTTGATAACAACAGTAATAAGAAGAATCTAGTTAACAGCAGAAGGTTCCATACACAGCCTATCTTTATATACACAGACTATGAATGATTTTATATTATTTTCTCCTAAAAATCTATTAATGTCAATACATTTATAACATTAAAATAATTATGGATGAATCATTTTCGTTTCTCTATTCACATTTCTACCGCCATAATTAATTTCATTAGATTCTCTTAATCATTTGTCACGCATTAAAATTTTTACCTGGACTTTGATAGTCGAGCGGTTTTTCTGAAATTTAAATTTAAATTAGACACGCATATGCAAAGTGACTAAACATATTTGATTAATTCCAGATTAGTTTCTTGTATGCGTTTAATCACGCACTTGATGTTATTTTAAATATTTCTTTCTATATAAAATTATAATTGTAAATAAGTAGATAAAAAGCATTAAAGATTTCAGGCAAAAAATAAAGATTATACGTACATATAACTAGTTTTTAGAAAAGTACACAGCAGCAATTATATTGTCGTAAAAAACAAATACACTTTTATAGAAGTAGATTATCAATAATAAAGACTGAAACAAACGCTTACGCAAATAAGTGCGAGTGTTTAATAAGCATAAATATTGTTTCATATAGAACAGATATTGAAATAGTAGAAATACTGCGTGTTCCCTCAGTTATCAAGCTTTTTAGCATGTTGGTTATATATATGAATGTCAAATTTATTGGCCTGCCTCTGAAAATCATGTGCTCAATACTAGAACCCTTCAGGTTTCTCTACTCGGTGATAGTCTCTTTCATTTCTATATAATGGATCAGCCTAATAACACCGTTTTTAACAAATATATACGAACATGATACAACACTGTATTATCTAAATTAGTTTATCTAAAATTAAACTCGTACACCTTCTCACCACCAGGCAAATCTGAAAACTGCACAAATCATTCTGAATGACTTTTCAAAAAAGAGACACTTTGCCTTGAACATATATTTGATCTAAATCTCATGCTCGTTTTCAAAATAAAGAATGTATTCATGCCATCGCAATATTCATGCCATCGCAAAGAGTAGAATGTCACTTCGCTCAAGAACATACTAATCACATTAACCATAATCCATATATATAAGATTCATATCACAATAACAATGGTGTATTTCTGTCATATCTCATCATGGCTGGCATGATCCTCTCTCTCCAGTTTCATCAGAGTTCAACAGCCCTTGAAAAAATCAAGAAAAAAAAGTACTTTTTTTATACTTTTGTTCATACATAAAATGGCTTTTGAGCAAATTTACTTTTCATCTCAGTACGTATTTAATTGTAATTTTTTCATAACATTTAAATCATAAATAACATTTTTATTTTTTATTCTAATTAACTTCCTGCTGTCATTATTCCATCAAATATCTATTTATTTATTATAAAATGTATTTTATATACCAATTTACTTATTTTATTTTAATACCCCATCAATTATTATTTTCCTCGAACGAATTATTGGGTATATGCATTTTAACTAATATAAAGTTTTTTTTTTATCATTATCCTAAGCTGGACATTTTCCAATGTGTACAGATTGGTATTTATTTCCTTACGTTTGTCTAATAGGTTTTATTCTTAAGTGATTTAATAATATATAATTTGTCGTATAGACACAAGGAGCATGGGTGGTTTAAAGATTTACATATTTTAACTTCTTTTAAAATTTTCCACTATATATATAATGATTAAAAAATATGGAAAAACGTTTTATCTAGGGACATTTCATCCAACATCTCATCAAATAGAAATTGTTGGTAATAAATTATATGAGAGAATACATGTAACTTAAGTAAAGAGCAAAAGAAGTGATACACGATAAGAAATATATAGTAAAACGAGATAAAATCTCTAATAAAATTTAATAAATGATGCTAAGACAGAAATTGTTTCGCCTTTGGACTCGATACATGTGTAGCAACACAAATATAATTGGGGATAGTTAAAATATTACACAAATGTTAAATAATAATATTAATAATAGTACCAATAAATCTACCCTTTAAACAATACTTCCAAGACTCGCCCTTTTTCCCGCAATGTATTGCTTCAATGTACGTATTTTTTCTCTCAGAGGGTTTCCACTTGATATACTAATTTGGGATGATTACAAAATAATAATATAAATATCAACACGCAGAAGCGAAATTAAAAACATAAACCAGCGACAAATTAAACATCGCAGCCTACATATGTGATTGTACGTAGGAAATTCATAAAAAATATTCTACCTACAGAAATATGCACATTCTCTAAAAATGAATTCTAACATTTCCTTACCTAACTATACAGATATTAAATGTATAAATACGAAAACATATATATATATATATATATATATATATATATATATATATATATATGCGTGCGGTGTGTGTTTATATATATATGTTTATATATATATATATATATATATATGTATGTATATATATATATATATATATATATATATATATATATGCACATACTTGTATATTTCCATATATATGAGTATAAATAATATATATATATATATAATATATATATATATATATATATATATATATATATATATATATATATATATATATGCAAGAACACTCATAAAACAAGCATGAACATGCACAAAATTTACAACTCCAACATAGGTGTTAGGAAGAGAATTATTATTTTTATGCTCGATTTTTTTTTTCCACTGAGTGAACATGTTGACGGAAAAAAATGATTATCGCTGTAGAAATTTCACACTAACATTACAAAATTTGCTACGTAGCAATTATCTTCGAAACTTTTTGATAAAATGGCAATAGATATCATTTGCAAAATCCCAAAGAAATCTACTGAAATATTTGAAAAAAATGTCAGTATCATTGAGAGCAAAATATGTGTATAATGAAGTGAGTCGTAAAGACGGTCATTGCTATGCCAAGTTGTTCATATCATGTTGTGGTAACAAATTACATGTCTCTCATGAGAAAAAAAAAACGACAGCTCGTCACTTTGACATATCGAGTACAACACGAATATATGAATATATTAGCATCGCGGTACATAAGAATATTGCTGTAAATGTTTTTTATATATATATAAACAGACACTATTTTTTTTTAACCGGAACATTATATCAGATCGGAAAATGTAACTTTTAAATAAGAGACTAATAAAATGTTCACAAACATACATACATACATACATCTTGTACGATTCATTGTTATAATAAAAGTTTTAATTTGTGCTGACGACAAAAGCGTACAAATATTAGGGAACGCTGAAATTTTGAATGTATCTTCGATATATAGTTTCACTGAATAGTTTTTATTTACTTTGTTCATGTTTTCATCATTTTTGTTATTAAATATCCTACAGTGCATAATTTTAGATCAGCCAAAAATATTTTGTAAGAGGTAGGAAATAAGTTTATCGTGAATTATTTAGCGTTTATAACACTTTCTATCTTCTATTGAGTGAAGTATTTTCAATTCCAGTTCATGGCAAAATTAATTAGAGTGAGCAAGTAATTCACTGAATGTGTTTTTTGATCCCTGTTGAAATCATATGAGTTCATTCAAATTCTTTAATATTCCTCAGATGTGTTTCTTGTATTCAGAAGACTGATTGTATTTCTCTTTAATTTTCTAATTCATTTTTTTTTTTAGGTTTTATAGTTTTTGAAGTAATTGCGAAAAGTTTCTGTTAATCTTATATAAACATTTGTAGTTGTGATATAGTTGGGAGGGCAATAATACTATTATATTAGTCGGGTTTGTCAGACTGGTCCACTCTTCTCTTTTGAAATATTTTACGAGTCGTTTGATTCGCGTTGAATATGAAATGATTAAGATATATTAATCTTAGTTACAGCATGAAAACTTTCCCTGTCATTTATTCTGAAAGAACCGCCAGACATAATGAAAAAATCATACAGATACTGGATAATAATAATTTCCCTCCTTAAGTGAAAATTTCGTTTGGTCTATGTCTGATATTAGTAGTGAGTTTTAGCAACATTCTAATAAAGGCTTAAACAATGTAAGAATATCACCATTCCACCTATTTGGAAGACATTGCTCTTGACAATAGGCAAAAGACCAATCATCAATACCTGTAACCGGTAGACGGGTTCAAAAGCAATTATCACAAAGTTCATAGGATTTTCTGGACGAAGTGTGTACATGAAACATGTCTGAGTTTATTTAAACATGTTGGAAGTGCAAATACATCTATCCATTTACTGATTGATTTGAATATGTTACTACAGTTTTGTCTTTTATTGCTTTCATGAAAAATGAAAATACATGAATTATAATTGTTAAAAGAATCTGAAGCAAATAATATCATTACCATATCATTTAGGACATATATATTCATGAGAAATATATGCAAAATGCAATGGATTGTTCTTTTTCTATCTGATATGTGCCTTTAGAAAGTAGGCATTCATGGCCATCCATATCTCTCTATTCCTAGTAGATCTTCGCAGACTTTCTTCTCTTGTCTCATGCTAAGCCCGCTTTGCCACAAAACGACATTTACACTTAAGGAAGGGAAATATCTTGTATCTATATGATTTTTTTAGTTATAACTAACGCGTTGTTCAGAATATGAGAGGTAATGTTTTCACACTCTAAGATTAATATACCCTAATTACTTCATAATCAGTGCGAAAGAAAATACTCCAGAAAGTTTCAAAATATTTCAATGAAACATTCTAAGAATCCTGATGAATTAAATTATATTATTTCCTTTCGACTATTACACAGCTACAATAGTTTATTTAAGATTTCCATAATACTTTCTCAAATTCTTCAAAAGCAATGTCAATTAATTCAAACGAAAATAAGAATAAACTAAAACATAAAAAATAAATTTAATCAGTCAATGAATATAAAAGTAGTATATAAAAGAATTTGTATAGACTTATATGAGCGCAACGGAGATCAAAACAACAAACTCAAGCAGGTGATCATCATAGAAAATTATATTGTTGAACTGATCTCAAATTCCAGGTTAGTCTGTTGCATTAAACTTCCTAGAGAACAGCCTAGTTACATTTATTCTACAAGATAGGAATGAATTAGAAATGTAGACATGGACATCTAGCTTTTAGTTTCAAATAGTTTAAACGATAGAAACTGATTACTCAAACATAGATGAGACACAAGAAAACCAATTCTTTTTATATACCAAGAATTCATGGTAATTCACAGATAATAAAATGTCCTATACAGTTATAATCGCGTACAAACAGGAAATCTGTTTCATTAGAACTCTGGATCAAAAGTCAAAGCAGAGTTATACATGTAAATGATGGATTATTTCCTTTATTTTTCGATTTTTAATTGGTTTTCTTTTTATAAAATCATTTTATTTTACTGAATGATATTAATTTTTGTGATGGGTTTTGTGGTGCGGAACGAGAAATCGGGAAGTCGAGTTCGAATTTCACATGTATTCCTTGGAAGCACTTATGCGTAAATACTATTGGGAAATTTAAAAATCAGACTCTTGCCGCCACTAATAGGTCAGATAACAGAACAACTTATGTCCTCTAGCCTTAGCTAGCAACCAGTCTACCGTAGAATTTAATGGCAACCTACTGCAGGACAATCTTCTGCCCACTCAGTCATGTATCTTTCGTGATATGATCACCCAAACGTGTATCACGTAGAGCACTTAACAGACTGTTTTTTTTTTTTTTTGGTCAGAGAAATAAATGGGTTTAATGTTTTCTTTAAGAAAATTACATAAATATTATCACGGGACTATTAAACAGCCAACGCAATATGATTGGAATTTTATTGGAGGAAAAACTATATTGTTATGTAGCAAGGTTCCATCTTGAAAATCTAATCTATCAATAAGCATCGTGAAAAATATTGTTTTTCAAAAGGGAAAACATTTTTCTTAAAGAATTCAGACCGTGATAAAACGAGGAAACTAACAAGTTAATAATTGGGATATGGTGGGTTTTTTTTCCATTTCTTCCTCAGCATCGAGTGATTATATATTTTCATCTGAATCGAATTTAGATTATTTTTCTCCATCAGTGGAATTAAGTTCTTGAAGAAAAGATTCAGGAAGTGAGAAACAAAAATTATTCTTTTATCTGCGATTCATTTTAGTGGAAAAAATTGGTATATTATGAATAAAAAGGCAACAAATTTATTAAAAACGAAATTTTTCCATCAATATATATATATAATTATTATGAGAAAAAATCAAAATAATTTTTAATTATTTTTTATAATTTTTGATTCCGATCTAACATGTTCGAAATTTTGGCAGAATAATTTGTTTTGATTTGGGTTAGCGGGTAAACAAAAATTTCCGAGTGTTTACATTGGAAAATTTAATGATTTCATCAAACATTTTTTCGGTGACAAACACATTAACTTAGAAAGTTTCATTAAAAAGATATAACTGTCAGAATTTAATGAATCAAATTATCACGGAAATTATTATTATTATTTTTAAAAAACACCTTTGTTACCACTGTTAACTCCCACAACGTAAATCCATGATGTTTTTTTCATAAAGTTTACATTGCTTATGTCTATGAGTATATTAATTTAACGAAAGAAACATTGGGGGTTATAATTCATGTATTTTTTAAAATTTGGCCTCTTTATCCGAAAATATTCTCCGAAGAATAAAATAAAAAATGCAAAAAAAACTTAATATTTTTTAATCTGATAAGATTTTAATTGTTTGACAAATTATAAAAAGTAAGGACATTATAGTTTGAAGAATGTTTTCGATTAATAATTAAATTTTAATGAATTGTTTTATCTTTTTTTAATTATAAGAATTTATTAAGTTTCAAAACTATCTTGAATTAGATTTTTAATTTAATAATTGAAGATTATATTTCTTATCAAAAATTGAAAAACTTAATAGAATTAGTTTGATCTTGATATTTTTAAAATAACTTAAATACACCAAAATGAAATTATTTTGTTTATGGTAATTTCTATGTGCTGATGAAAATATCGGATTTGCCAGCTTTACTCAAGAAAAACGTTATATAGTTTTGTCACCTGTGAACGGCATACACTTTTATTTTATCTCGAATTAGGAACTAGTCAGTATGGTTTGATATTCGGTTGACAGATAAAAAGTTCAAATCTGTGATTCACAAATAGTTATATTCTAAATTTGACACTATAAACCAGAAATACTTGTGTAAACCAGATGCATTTAAGATAAAATTTGCTAACTTTTAAAAAATTTTGTGGCACATATGTATATATTAATTTTGCAAAATTTTTAAAAGCGAGAATTAAATTCGGTTTATAAATGTGTCGATCGCTCAAAAATGGCGGCAAAATTTTTAAAATGAAACACAATACAGAATTTCATATTCCAATAAATGCAATTTCTGTTTGAAATGAATCAGAGGATTAGTTTGCAATTAAAACTAAAATAAATGTTTCAAGAGATTTTTCATTTCTAAAAATTCAGTACAATGTTAGATAACGAAAATTACTAGATATACCTATATATATTTCTTGAATTTTACCCGCTTAATTTAAACTTTCTTGTATGATACTTTGGATCTATTCATATTTTGGCTGGCTTTACAACAACATGATGAACATTCATGAACGTCCTTAAATTAAGAAACACATTAAATAATTTCACTTGAATATATATAAATGCAAATATTAAATTCTATTTTTACTTTGAAAAATATTTTCAGTAGATGAAATGCATTTTTTTTCATATATATATATATATATATATATATATATATACAATTTTTTTAAAAACTCGTATGGAATAGCTTAATTCAGATATATTTTGAAATTTTTGTTTAAGCATTATTTTAACTGATACTTATAATTGATTTAATGGTCTATATATATAATTACATCTACTGACCTGAATCTTCAAGAAATCTTCTTGAAAATATACTCTCATTGTTAGGATTCGAACCTGCGTCTTAGGAAAAGTGTCAATAAATCTCACATGTCTTAAACACTCGAGCACATAGGACCACACGTGTGTGTGTGTGTGTGTGTGTGTGTGTGTGTGTGTGTGTGTGTGTGTGTGTGTGTGTTTTGTAAAACACAGATTTTTACCCACAGAAACAAGAAATTGCTTTAAATAATATGGACGGCATTGTGCTAAACTGAGAAACATTATGGCGAAAACTTTTCAGAGGTATTCGTTGACGTTATTATCAATATTAAAGCAGGACAAGTAAAAACAACAAAAGATTTATTTCCAAAACGGGGGAAAAAGGAGCTCGTGTAAAAGTAAATAATAATCAAAATAAGTAAAATGTAAGGGGGGTTGTAAATACACATCTCCGTAAGAGCGATCAAATAGAAAAATATAACACTCAAAGTCCTTCCAGTATATGTGAGGAGCAAATAAATCGGTCTTTCTGCTTGCACAAGCTCGGCTGATGAATCCTAAGGCAAACAGCTTCCAAAACTCGTAAATGATAAGCTGAACAAGCACTCTGCAGGAGAGAAAAACATGTGCACTCGTACTGAGAAGCACACTCTTGACTGTCGAGCAAATGCTGACCTATAGCTGATTCCAGAACCTCCTAAATTGTTTTGATAGACTGTCGAGGGCTACCCGAACGGATATTTGCAGGAACGTGTTGAGAAACTCGCGTCTCCAACCTAAGATTGTAAACTGAGTCACAGCGGCATTTGAAATAATAAACAATATAATTTCTGCGAAAATTGGACAATCTATCTTCAGTAAAGAAAGAAAACGCAGTTCTAATTTGAAAAACTGCACGTAATTTTACTTGAAAGTGTCCAGTTACAATTTGAACCTTCTACCAAGCCACGGCAATTTTAAATATATCGGACAGCGACTAGGTCAAAAGATTACTGACTCTTTATAACGTTTGACTTTCCTATCATTCACACGTATGGCTACATTACTAGGGTAATCATTCGCCTCAAAAATAACCTGCAGGTACACACGTTCACTATCAAAACATTCAGGGGAAACAATTTTAAGGCCACTGTGAACCAGAGTCTCAATCATACCTATCTTGAGGAAGTTTGGAACGAACGAGTTCCAACTTCTACTTTACTGGTGTTGTCAAAAATATCGGCGGGACCGATCACTTTAAACTGAAAAGGATCATCCAAAATAACATGCATATTATCAAGATAATCCTGCTTATCCAAAATGACAACACCTGAACCTTTATCTGGCTTGGTAATGTATATGTTTTCTCGCAAACGTAATGATTTCATAGTTCGGAAGTGAACACACCGCCAAGCGAGATAATCTCTTTCACAGAACAGCGAAGAAAATTCATTAGCCAACTCAAACCATTTGGCTTTAATCTCTAAACACTTCTCAGATGACCTGGGAACTTGTTAAGTAATTTGAGCATACAACTCAAATTCTGAATAAATTTATTCCCTATTAATATCAGAAGTTAGGGGCACAACATTCCAAGCATCGGGATAGAACTGAAAGTTCGATCCCGCTATGAGTAATGATTGAAAAGTTGAATATGTGTCAATTGAGATCGCCAGCAATACCTTCTGTAGGTCCAAATGTCATCAGTTATTTACTAAATAGCGGGAGAGATGGAAACAGTCAAAATAGCCCATTTCGGCTGGAACAACATTCAAAATTGCACGAATCGAGCGTAAGCGTTTAACTGATAAATCAAATGGTTTATCCAACTCATAACAAATTAATGCGAGTTAAACAAAGATATAATTTGTTTTAATTCTGGACAGCCTCCTTCGTATGAATGAAGGAACAACACTGAAAAACAGACAAGATCTATGAAATGTCAATATTAATTTAGTGTATTAACGTCGTGTCAAAGGCGAAGAGCTTGATTAATTTGGCTAACAATTTCACTGGGGTACCGTCAACAAAGTTATACAAAACAAAAGATTTGTACCCAAAGAAACAACAAATTGCTTTAAACTATATTGAGGTCATTCTGCTAAACTGAGGAACCTTTCGACCAATATTTTTCAAAGTTAATCGTTAGCCTTATTATGAATAATAAAGCAGGACAAAGAAAAACAACAAGTTTTACTTACAAAACGGGCGAAAGAAGGAGCTCGTGTAAAAGTAAATTTTAATCAAAATAATTACATGTAAGTGGGATGGAAATACACAGCTCCATGAGAGTGATCAATTAGAAAAATATAACACTCACAGCCACTCTTTTATTTGTAAAGAGCAAATAAATCGATCTTTCTACCTGCACAGACGCGGTTGCTGAATCTTAAGCTTCCAAAACGAGCACTGTGCAGGAAAGAAAAACGGGTACTCGTACTGTGAAGCACACCCCTGATTGTCGAGCAAATGCTTACCTATAGTTGATTCCAGAACCGCCTGAGTTGTTTTTATGGAACTTTAAGGGCTACCCGAATGGATATTTGGAGGAACGTGCTGCGAAACTTGCTTCTCCAACATAAGATTGGTTCATCCTATGTAAAGCGCGTCACAGCAGTTGTAATTTGAAAAACAGCACATGTTCGTTCTGTTTATCAATTACACGTTTTGGAAGCTGTTTGCCTTAAGATTTATCAGTCGAGCCTCTGCAGGCAGAAAAAGCGATTTATTTGCTCCTTGCAAATACGGGATGGACTGTGAGTGTTATATTTTTCTATTTGATCACTCATATTGAGCTGTGTATTTACACCCCCACTTAAAATTTAATTATTTTGATTAAAATTTACTTTTGGACAAGATCCTTCTCTCCCCCGTTTTTGAAATAAAACTATTGTTGTTTTTCCTTGTCCTGCTTGATTATTTATAATAACGCCAA